>SJYW01015498.1:678839-720480 GCA_006410735.1 Raphicerus campestris | reverse complement strand
CAATTGGTTATAGGAGTAGTCTCCACAGCTGACTCAACCCCAAGTCATTTTTTTTCAATAGCTGGGAAGGATTTAGTAAGTAAAATTAACTGGTCACAGGTTTGTTTGGTTATAGTAATTGTATATGGCACTCTTACTCCAGGTAAAATTTTTATTTTGCTCCTCTGCACAGCTTGGGAATCTTAGTTCCCTGATCAGCAACTGAACCTGGAACCCAGAAGTCAAAGTCTTAACCACTAGCCCATCAGGAAGTCCTGGGTGCCTGGTAATTTTTATCATGGTCCATAAGAGTCTTCTGAGCAATCAAAGTCACTTGGACTCGGCCACATTGAGATAATACCTTTCCCTTCAAGATTCCTCTTCATCTTCCTGGCTACCAAAGGAAATGTTTCAAATCAGTCACTCCTGACAGCCTTAAAAAATCTATTTCATTCAGGATAAACAATACTTTGGTTGGTTTGAAAAGATGTTTCTTAGACAGCCCAGCTACCTCCTACGCTGTAAGTGTTTCAAAGGGGGCTATAAAGAGAGTGACAGCTGCTTGAATTCAGAACTAGAAATTAAAATAAAAGCTATTAGAAGTGAAGAAAAAAAACCCACACCACAGGGAGACAAGCTTGAAAGACTTCTTCTCTCTTTTATAAATTCAAGTTACCTGCCATGAACTTATTTTCACCATACAAGCAGCTATGTATTTTTTTAAGGCATTAAAAAGCCTTCTTCCCCTCTGAAGAGAAAGGGGGAAATGTTCATCCCACACAGAAGCACGGTTAAGATTATAGAGGAAGTCATATAAGAAGCTGCCTCGAGCTTTGTTGCTAATACGCCAGGAGCTGAGCTTCAGGGAGGCATCTGGGGAGACGCCCTTGCAGAGGAAGCCATGTGCACGATTTCCGGGCAGGCCACAATTCAGTCACAGCCCTGATATTCCGGCTGCCTTTTCCAACCCATTGATCTAATCACTGTAATAGTGAGACATAATCTGTCTACGTAGGCTGCCACTGAGTCAAGCGCGGGCTTAGATTTAACTTCAGAACATGGTAATTCCATGCTACGGAAGCGTGACTTTGCTCTGAGAAGGTGACAGAGGTCTTGACCCTCGGGAAGTTATTATCCAGGGTCCACCCGTGAAGGGTCATGCAAAAAATAAAAATGGTAAGAATCAAGACAAGATGACCAAGTCTAAGACAAAGACCTACCTGGGACCAGTTACTTGGGTTGGTCATCCTTCTATGCAAACTGAACAGATATGTCTACAAGGAAATGCCACATCAACCAAGGTTTTACACCACTTCTTCTCTTATATAAGGGCCCTGGTACAATTTGAGACAGGATGGGGTAGTTAACAATTTACTTACAAAAGCATGCTTTCATGAAGGTCATTTAAAAAAAAAATATCGGAGTATAGTTGATTAAGCCCATATAGATGGGCTTCCCTGGTGGCGCAGGGGTAATAAATCTGCCTGTTAATGTAGGAGATGCAAGAGGCTCAGGTTCAATCCTGGGTCGGGAAGACTGCCTGCAGAAGGAAATGGCAACCCGCTCCAGTAATCTTGCCTGGAGAAGTCCATGGATGGAGGAGCCTGGTGGGCTACAGTCCACGGGATCACAAAGAGGCGCACACGACTGAGCACACACACGGTTGATTAACAATGACGTGTTAGTTTCAAGTGCACAGCAAAGTGATTCAGCTGTACATATACAGGTATCTATTCTTTTTCAAATTCTTTTTCCATTTAAGTTATTACAGAGTACTGAGTAGAGTCCCCTGTGTGATACAGTAGGTCCTTGTTGATTATTTTAACTCCAGCAGTTGTACACGTGAATCCCAACTCCTCATTTATCCCTCTAAAGACACTCTCTTGGGCCTGAGATTGGAGAGTGCATAGCTGCCATGCCTGTCAGCCTTCCATCCTTGACTTCTACTGAAATAACCATCTTTAAGGGTGGTGGGTGCTGCCTGTCCTTTACAAAAGCCTATGAATGAATGAATGGATATGTCTGTGAGGCAAAGTAGGAGAAAACTGAGTTCTGTAATACACTGTTCATAATTTATGATGCTCTACTTTCTCTAGGAAGACAACATTTTAGTCATTATGTAATATTTCTCTATCTGCTGGTTTTTATATACACTACTTATACCAAACCTATTTTCTAAAGCAGTTATATACAACAATATGTACTGATGACACTAACAAAATGAGAAGATTTCTTCCTTTTGATGAGATGGTCTAAATATTTTTATTTAACAAAAGCCTCAGAACCAGACTAAAATATAAACACAAGGAATAGATTTACCTATGAGCCTAAACTGCTGTTGATGACGTCTGTTTTAATGACCTGCCTTCATCTTCCACATCTGATCAGTGTAGAAGTCGCAAACCTGCTTTAACATCTCTACCAGACCAACTATTTATTTTCAGTTCCTACTGCTGACTCAAGCCCAAGCAACCTAAGCTTAAATTATCAACCCAGCGTTTTTCAAAAGCCTTCTTGATCCCTACGGACAGATTTGTTCTAATCTGATTTTAGAGACTAACGCGTATCAGGAGAGGGTCCCTCCTTTAAGGAAGGAGAGAAGCAGTCCCGTTTCATTGTTAATCCATCTCCCCTTCAACAGTTGTGTTTTCACATTTTTGCTTACAACGCTCTGCATTGTCATCATATTCTCTACCACAGTGTAGGACTATAATACATGTTCAACAAAATGTGCTGCAGTTAGCACATTGGGGATCCAAGTGGGAAAGTGCCAACCTAACGATACCCAAGCAAGAACTACTCTAAAATAATATCAAATCTTGCCAATTGGCTTGCAAGATGATTTTGTTTTCAACTCATTATAAGTCATATTTTTTATGTTGTCTAAACAAACAAACTGCTATATCATGTACAAAAGAAGATAGGCATAGAATACCTAATTACCCAAGAAGATACAAATAAAAACTAGTCCTGTGAATGTCTAGTTCTGTTTAAAATTAGAGCTAGCATACAGGAAGAATTGGAGAGCTTAGTCAAAATTCAGATGATAATCTTCTCACTCACTCCCAACCTTCTTTTAAAATGTTTCTTCTGCCTTGAATAGAAAATAGCAAAGAATATACTTCATATAGCCTCATGAACTTTCCTTATACATGAGGACATTAAAACAAAGTCTTTATTTATATGAAAGGGTACGAAGGGTTGAGGGGCCAGCCCCATCCACCAGACACCGCAGCGGGAGCCACAGCCCCACCGTAAGATAGCACACGCTGCCCACACCGTGAATATTCCCTGAGTACCTAGCTCTGGTGGGCCAGTCGGGAAAACACTTCTGAGCCCCACAGGGAATCTCCTAAATGAGGCCATTCCTTCAATTCAGGGAGAAAGAACTGATTTACCTAATACATAATGTCAACTACAAATTGATACCTTCCATCCAACTCTACAAGGATTAAATCATGAGCTGCTGCAGTTGCTGATTTTCAATACCCCCTGGGAGGAATTCATGGTGTGGAGAGCAGAAATGAGGCACTCTGTGCTCTGGGAAACTGACAGGACAGGTTTTTAGAGAGCTAGATATTCTCAGGAGCTGATTTGATGAGCACAATTCTTATATCTACTCATATCTAGAAAAGCACTAAAACCCTTCATGGTGGCAATGGCTCCTTGTGACTAGTAGAAATCTTCTGAAAAGAAGAACATGTGCTTGATGGCATGCACGCCCCCTTTCCTGAAATCACATATATATACTGACCTTCCCCTCTCCATCCCTGCCACCTCTTTGGAGCAGTTTCTCAGAGCTATCTGAAATTTTGTCTCCCAGGCTATAGTCCTCACTTTGCCCCAAATAAAACTCACAACTTTCACATTGTGCATTTTTTTAAAATCAGTAATAGAAACAAACACAAAATAAGACACAATGAAGAGACAATGGAATATGTTCCAGTTAAAGAAAAAGACAAAATCTCAGAAAAAGAACAGAAGAAAGCACAGATAAGCAATTTACCTGACAAGAGTTCAAAGTAATAGTCAAGATACTCACTGAACTTGGGAGAAGCACAGATGAATACAGTGAAAACTTCAACAAAGAGACATTAAAGATAAGAAAGCACCAAATGTAAGTTATAACTGAACTGAAAATACACTATAGGAACTCAGCAGGAGACTAAACGAGGCAAGAGAGTGAAACAGCAAGCTGGAAGACAGACCAGAAGGACTCACCCAGACAAAGCAGCAAAAAGAAAAAAAAATAAGTGAAGATAAGCTAAGGGACCTTCGGGACAACATCAAGCAGAATATATTCATATACAGGGGTGTCAGAGAAAGGGGCAGAAAAGTTATTTGAAGAAATAGTGGTTGAAAACCTGCCTAATCTGTGGAAGGAAAGAGACTTTCCAAGGGTCCAGGAAGCCCAAGAGTTCCAAACAAGATGCAACCAAAAAGACACACACGAGGACATACAGTTAAAATGGTAAAGTTAATGATAAAGGGAGAATTCTAAAAGCAGCAAGAGAAAAACAATTTGTTGTATACAAGCAAAGCCCCATAAGGCTATTAGCAAATTTTTCAGCAGAAACTTAGGCCACAAGGGAGTGATACAACATATTCCAAGTGCTGAAAGAAAAAAGCTTCCAACCAAGAATTCTGTACCCACAAAGTTATCATTCAGAACTGAAGTAGAGATTAAGAGTTTCCCAGATAAGTTAAAGCTACAGGAGTTTATCACCACTGAATCAGCCCTGTAAGAAATGATAAAATGAATTCTTCAAGCTGAAAAGACACGGCACTAATAATGAGATAACATATAAAAGTAAAATGATCACTGGAAAAGGTAAACATATAATAATGAGCCAACCACTTAAAACGCAAATATGAAGGTTAAAAGACGAAAAGTAGTAAACTTAACTAAAATGAAAATAATTAAAGGATGCACAAAATAAAAAGATGTAAAATGTGTCATCAAAAGTATAAAATGTGGGGACTTCCCTGGTCCAGTGGTTAAGACTCTGTGTCCGAATGCAGGGATATGGGTTTGATCCCTGGCTAGGGAATTAAGATCCCACATGATGTGCAGTGTGGCCAAAAATAAATTAATTAAAAGTTACTAAAATAATTTTTTTTCAAAGGTATAAAATGTGATTGGGGAGTAAAAAGATAAATTTGGACACATTCCAAAGCTTTAAGCAGCTATCAACTTAAAATAGGCTACTATGAAAATGTTATATGTGAATCTCATTGAAACCATGACAAAAAGCTTACAGTAAACACAAAGAAGAAAATGATGAAGAAATGTCAATATACCACACACACACACACACACACACACACACACCAAGACAAAAGAAGCTATTAATAGAGAAGGAACAGAGCAGAACTACAATAACAGCCAGAAAACAATTAACATAAAGGCAATAAGTACATTCCTATCAATAATTGCTTTAAATGTAAAAAGACTAAATTTTACAATCAAGAGAATGGCTGAATGGAGACAGACTTCAGAAGACGGGGCACATACAAACTCAAAGTGAAGGGAAATAAAAAAGACATTTCACATAAATGGAAATAAAAGGAAGCTGGAGAAAACTCTACTCCTATCAGACAAAATGTTCTTTAAAACAAAGACTGTAATAAAAGACAAAGAAGGGCATTATATAATGATAAAGATGTTAATACAGCAAGAAGAGATAAGATTTATAAACATATATGTACCCAGTAGAGGAGCACAAGATATACAAAAGCAAGTATTAATAGACATACAAAGAGATTAATTAAAGGCAATACAATTATAGTGGGGGACTTTAACACCTCACATAAACAGTGGGTAGATCATCCGGACAGAAAATCAATACGGAAACATTGAATTTAAGTAATGCATTAGATCAGATGGACTTAATACAAATACAGAACATTCCATCCAAAAGCAGAACATACACTCTTTTAGAGTGCACGTGGAACATTCTCCAAGATAGGTTACATGTTGTTTCACTAGTTTCAAGATTGAAATTATACATCAAGCATTTATTCCAACCACAGTGGTATAAAACTAGAAAACAATCACAAGAAAAAAAAAAAGTAAAATCCACAAAATCATGACGGTACCATGAGGAACCAATGTATCAAAGAAATCAAAGGAGAGATAAAGAATATGTAGAGGTAAAAACAGAAATATAACATGCCAAAATCAATGAGTTGCAGCAAATAAAGTTCACAGCAATACAGGACTACCTTAAGAAATAAGATAATTTCCAATTAGACAACCTAGCTTCATATCTAAAGAAACTAGAAAAAGAAGAACAAAGTCCAAAATCAGTAGAAGGAAAGGAATAATAGAGTGAAAATAATGAAACAGAGATGAAAAAACAATAGAAAAGGTCAATGAAACTACAAGCTGGTTTTCTGAAAAGACAAACAAAAACTGACAAGCCTTTAGTTAGACTTACCAAGAAAAAAAGAGAGGACTCAACTAAATAAAATCAGAGACGAAAGACGAGAGGTAACAACTAGAGAAACACAAAGAATCATGAAAAATTACTACAAACAATTATAAACTAACAAACTATGGACAACCTAGAAGAAATGGATCAATTCTTAGAAACAGGCAATTTTCTAAGACTAAATCATGAAGAAAGAGGATATCTAAACTAGATCAATTACTAGTAAGGAGGTTGAAACAGTAATCAAAAATCTCTCAACAAACAAAAACTCAGGCAGATGGCTTCACTAGCAAATTCTACAAAACACTCAAAGATTTAAAACCCAGCCTGCTTAAGCATTTCTAAAAAAAAAAAAAAAAACATGAAAAGGAGAGAAATCTTTCATATACTTTTTATGAAGCCAGGATTACCCTGATGCCAAAACCAGATAAGAACACCACAAAAAAGAGAAAATTGCAGGCTAATACCTTGATGAATATACATGAAAAAAATTCTCAACAAACTATTAGCAAATGAAATTCAACAACAGATTAAAAGGATCTTACATCATTATCAATTGGGATTTATTCCAGGGATGTAAGATTGATTCAACACCCATAAATCAATCAATATGATACATCACATTAACAAAGCTTAAGAATGAAAACCATATGATCATCTCAATAGATGACCAAAAAAGCATTTCACAAAATTCAACATCCATTTATGGTAAAAACTCTCAACAAAGTGCGTGTAAAGGGCATGAACCTTTACATAACTGAGGCCATATGTGACAGATCCACAGCTAACATTATATTCTAACAGTGAAAAGCTGAAAGCTTTTTCTGAAGATTAGGAACAAGACAAGGATGCCCGCTCTCACCTTACTTTTATTGAACACAGTACTGAAAGTCCTAGTCACAATAATTATGTTAAGAAAAGAAATAAAAGATATCAAAACTAGAAAGGAAGAAATAAAACTGTCACTATCCACAGATGACATAATACCATATATAGAAAACGCTAAAGCTTCCATCAAAAAAAAACTGTTAGAATAAATGAATTCATTAAAGTTGTAAGATACAAAATCAATATATAGAATTTTGTGGCTTTTATACACACTAACACCAAGCTACCAGAAACAGAAATTAAGAAAACAATCCCATTTAAAACTGCATCAAAAATAATGAAATACCTGGTAATCAAGTTAACCAAGGAGGTGAAAGACCTGTAAACTGAAAACTCTAAGACACTGGAAAGAAATCAAAGGAGACACAAATAAATGGAAAGATATTCCATGCTCACAGATTAGAAAAATATTGCTAAAATATCCATGCTATCTACAGATTCAATGAAATTCCTATCAAAATGCCAATGGCACATTCCACAGAATAGGAACAAATAATTCTTAAAATTGTATGGAACCACAAAAGATCCCTAATAGCCAAAACAATCTTGAGAAAGAACAAAAAGCTGGAGGTATTATACTCCCTTTATTGCAAGTATACTACAAAGCTACAGTAATCCAAACAGTATGATACTGGAACAAAAACAGATACACAGGTCAAAAAAACAGAACTGAGATTCCAGAAATAAACTTTCACACACATGGACAATTAAATTATGGAACGAATCACATAAAATGTAGAAATGACAGTCTCCTCAATAAACAGCACTGGGAGAACTAGACAGCCACGTGCAAAAGAATGACCAGACACAAAAATGAACTCAAAACGGATGAAACACTTGAATGTAAGAGCTGAAACCATAAAATACCTTGATGAAAACATAGGCAGTCAACTCACTGACATTGGTCATAGCTAATCGTTTGGTGGATCTGACTCCAAAGGGAAGGGAAACAGAAGCATAATAAACAAATGAGACTGTATCAATCCTGCACAGCAAGAGAAACTATCAACAGAATGACAAGCCAACCTACAGAATGGAAGGAGACATTAGCAAACCACATATACAATAAGGCTTTGAAATGTCAAAATATATAAAGAACTCATACAAATCAACAATGAAAACAAAAAAATAAATAAACCCACCTATGTTAAAAATGGGCTGAGGGCTTCCCTGGCGGTCCAGTGGTTTAAAGCTGCCTTGCAAAGCAGGGGACACAGATTCGATCCCTGGTCTGAGAAGATGCTGCATGCCGTGGGGCGACTAAGCCCATGAGCTGCAACCGCTGAGGCCCACATGCCCCAGAGCCTGTGCCCCTCCAGAGAAGCCACCACGATGACGAGCCCACGGACCACAGAGAGGAGGAACCCAGAGTCAGCGCAACGACAGAAAGCTCGTGGGCAANACATTCCACAGAATAGGAACAAATAATTCTTAAAATTGTATGGAACCACAAAAGATCCCTAATAGCCAAAACAATCTTGAGAAAGAACAAAAAGCTGGAGGTATTATACTCCCTTTATTGCAAGTATACTACAAAGCTACAGTAATCCAAACAGTATGATACTGGAACAAAAACAGATACACAGGTCAAAAAAACAGAACTGAGATTCCAGAAATAAACTTTCACACACATGGACAATTAAATTATGGAACGAATCACATAAAATGTAGAAATGACAGTCTCCTCAATAAACAGCACTGGGAGAACTAGACAGCCACGTGCAAAAGAATGACCAGACACAAAAATGAACTCAAAACGGATGAAACACTTGAATGTAAGAGCTGAAACCATAAAATACTTTGATGAAAACATAGGCAGTCAACTCACTGACATTGGTCATAGCTAATCGTTTGGTGGATCTGACTCCAAAGGGAAGGGAAACAGAAGCATAATAAACAAATGAGACTGTATCAATCCTGCACAGCAAGAGAAACTATCAACAGAATGACAAGCCAACCTACAGAATGGAAGGAGACATTAGCAAACCACATATACAATAAGGCTTTGAAATGTCAAAATATATAAAGAACTCATACAAATCAACAACGAAAACAAAAAAATAAATAAACCCACCGATGTTAAAAATGGGCTGAGGGCTTCCCTGGTGGTCCAGTGGTTTAAAGCTGCCTTGCAAAGCAGGGGACACAGACTCGATCCCTGGTCTGAGAAGATGCTGCATGCCGTGGGGCGACTAAGCCCATGAGCTGCAACCGCTGAGGCCCACATGCCCCAGAGCCTGTGCCCCTCCAGAGAAGCCACCACGATGACGAGCCCACGGACCACAGAGAGGAGGAACCCAGAGTCAGCGCAACGACAGAAAGCTCGTGGGCAATGACAAAGAGCGAGGGCAGCCAAAAACAAGGCAATCAACCAACAAAACTTCAAAACGGGCAGCAAACACGAACACTTCCCAAAGAAGACATAGCAATGGCCAAAAGACACATGAAAAGACGTTCAGCGTCATCCATTACGAGGAAAAGGCAAATCCAAATCATAATGAGATATCACCACACACCTGTCAGAATGACTATTATCAAAGACAAGAAACAGCTGGAGAGGCTGTGGAGACGAGAGAACCCTGGAGCACTGCTGGTGGGAAAGCAACTTGCTACAGCCATTAGGGAAAACAGCTCCTCAAGGGACGAAGAACACAACTGCCACGTGACCCAGCTCTTCCACTTCTGAGCGTTCGCCTGAAGAACACAAAAACACTAATTCAAAAGACACATGCACCCCAATTTTCACTGCAGCATTATTTATAATAGCCAAGATGTGGAAAACAACCTGTGTCCACTGACAGTCGAATGGATATGTATATATGTACCATGCATATTGCATATGTATATATATGTAACTTAGCCATGAAAAAGAATGAAATCCTGATATCTGTGAAAACAAAGAAGGACCTTGAAAGTATTTTGCTATATGAAGTCAGCCAGAGAGAGAAAGACAAATACTATATTATTTCACCTACATGTGGGATCTTAAAAAACAAAACAAATAAAATAAAACAAATACACAGATATGGAGAACAGATTAGTGGTTATCAGAGGGAAAGAGGGTTGGGAAGTGGATGAAAGGGTGATGGATGATAACTGACTTGTGGTAGTGATTAACCTCAAGTGTATATAGATGTCAAATTATAATGTACATCTGGAATCCATATAATTAAAAAAGAAGTAGTAAGGACATAAATTTGGAGTGGGCAGGTGAAATAAAAAATACTACATACATTAACTTTTTTAAAGTTACTACCACTTCTGAGGAAATAAAAACACAGGAACATAAGTTGAGAATAAAATAAAAGGGAGCCTTTGATTTTTTCATCTGCTTTTTAGCATTGAGCAGCCTACCTTACATTTCACTATTTCACAACTGACTTGGCTAAAGCTACTGAGCTTTAAGGTTTTGAGACTATAAGATGCTATATTAAAGAGAACAATATTGCTTCTACAAAATAATAAGAATTTCAGAAAAGATTTAACAGTTGCTCTAGAAATCTTGCTAGATACTATATCCATTTCAGTTCATATTAATCATCAACAGAGATGCTTAGGAAATGAAATTGTAAAGTTTTCTGCAAATAACAAGTCTAATACCATTAAATCACATATAAACAAAGGAAAATAATGAGCCTGCCTATGCAGTATGGCTAAATGTGCCAATGCCAAGTAAACCTTTGCTGAAGTAAAGACACTAAGTATCTTTAATTAAATTTGCGGGAGTGGGTATTAAAAAAAACATAATAAGAACCACGTGTAACAGCAGAGGGTGTCTCTCCCAGTTCACACAGGCGAAGCTAGGATTCTCCGCTTCTCAAGCCTATCCTACTTCCTCCCATGCCATCAGGCTTGCTGACTGGTAATAATGACTTTCTGATTTGCCACATGCTAAACCGAACCAAATTCTAAGTGTTTTCCAGGGTTGGCTGTTCTGTACATCACATATTATAATTTCACACCCTACTGCATGCAGAAGAAGAAATAACATACTACAAACCACTTCACTCAAATGCCAAATCTATGACCAAAAAAACTTAAGAAAATCCTCAAAGAATACAACACTGCAAAGCAGCTATACTCCAGTAAAAAGTTAAAAAAAGAAAAAAAAAAGAAATAAAGAAAAAGAAAATCTCTAGTCATCCAAACTAATTCCTTGAATCTTGGCAAATAAATTACCTAACTTTAAACAAAAACAATTTGTACTGGACTTCATTAAATCTAACTTGTACTACAGTGAATAAATGAGGGGGGGGAGGGTGGAAACACACTTGCATTTAAATTTCCTATCAGACTCAAACCAAATAATTTGAAAAAATAAATCAACCAAAGGTGGCTATAATGCATACTTTAACCGAAACTAGATCAACATGCGAAGGGACCCAGTGACCATGAATAAGAAAAAATGCATAAAAATACTAAACTTTTGAAAATTCCAAATAGAGCTGACAATTAGATGACTTAGACTACTGAAAACCATTTAGTCCTGGTGATAAGAGATTTCTTTTTTGAAAGGATAGAGTTTTCAGTATGCTAAGTAATCAATAACGAAGCTCTTTAGTATCCTTTTTCTGTATGCTTCCTTTCAAAAGCATTTTCACCAGCTCTTCATTTATTTCCTTTTTTAGAATATGCGGAATATGGCTCCCACTTTGTTCTCTCTGAAATAATCCTTTTTTACACAACTTGAGTTTCACTAAAGCTAAGCTACAAATAGTTGGGGTGAGGGGAGAAGATAAATAACAATTTTTAGTTGCTTTAACTTATAACCTGTGAGATAAAATCACTCCATGACCAAAATCATGAACTTTTGTAATTGTAACAACATTCAAAAAAAAAAGACTGAAATCAAGAATTAACATAAAGTTTATAAAAAGACAAAATGTAGATTAAAACATCATAAGTAGTGAATATAAAGACAGACTAAAGAAATTAAATATCTGTTGATCTTTTTTCCTTATAATTAAAAATGGTAAAGATCATGTAGTCTAAAAATCAGAAGAGCTATGATTGTACACCATTTTGAATATATCCATAAAAAAATATGCTAAATACCACTTTGGCAGTTTCTTACCCATTAATAATAATCACTCAGCAACCCAATGATCAAGAGATTAGTAAACTATATTCACAGGACTGGATACTCTGATTCAATTGCTAAAAATACCTGCCCCCCCAAGCAGATGCAACTCGAAAACGAAAGGTCCCTCCTTGGTCATTTCTTTTGTGAAATGAGAGTCAATTCGATTTTGTTCAAAGTTGATGAGCCTGTGTAGGTACCGTTTTATGTCACCTTGATTTCTTTCCCCCGCCTACTTCCCAACATTTGCCTCATTCACTCATCTTTTACCACTTCCACCAGAGGACAAGTGAGATGAAAGTCAAGGTGCAATTCAAACCAGCTTTACTCCTTATTAGTAACTCTGTAGAGGCAGTGAATGTGCGGGAAAAGGAAGAGGGGAGAGGATAAAAAGTTAGCTGGACTCAGAAGCTGAAACTAAGGACTAAAAGGCAGCTCTGGAATTAGAGAGTGCTTTAAATCATAGGGCTTCCTTGGTAACTCAGATGGTAAATAATCTACCTGCAATGTGGGAGACCTGGGTTTGATCCCAGGATCAGAAGATTTCATGGAGAAGGGAATGGCTACCCACTCCAGCATTCTTGGAGGATCCCATGGACAGAGGAGACTGGCAGGCTACAGTCCATAGGGTCTCAAAGAGAATAACACAACAAATCATGCCCTTACTCTGGAAAATGTGGATGTGACTGTAAAACTAACACTTGTATCACATCACGTATGTCTTAAATACTTTAAAAGAATACTGGAATACCTTAGCTCTCAATGTTATTACCAGAGGCATTCTGAGTCCTCCTGCACAGACCCCCTGGGAGTTAAAGACACATGTCACTTGCTGGCTTGGATCTTTGGATATCAGCTATACAGCAGCTTATGATGGAGGTACTGGATTTGTTTCTATCTTAATTTCTCCCCTCCCTTTGACAATCACTTCATACCTCCAAACCAACAAAATCTTGGTAGTTTCAATCTTATTCTCCACACCAATGACCACATGGTTACAAATCAGTAACTGGGTGTGTCCAATGAGCTCACAGCCTTGTTTTGTAAGGTCACTGTTTAAAATTCCAATTTGAGACAGGTGGCAACCACAGGACAACAGTGAGCTGGAACAGGGTGGTTTGGATGGAAAGTGAGGGCTCCCACTGATCAGAGTCCCAGTGTAGCTTGGTCCACTCAGTCGAGCCCCGACTGTGGTCAGTTTGCCACCTCTGCCACAGGATAAGACGCCTGCCTCAGGAGAAAGTCAGAAAACTGGGGCAAGGATGGTGCAGCACAGACCCATGCAACCTTGACCTGCGCCTTTGATCTCAACACACTGAACATCAGACTGATCTGCTCCTCTCACAAAAGACCTGCTTTCACTTTAGTTCCTCTTCCATTTGTCTCAGGGTTATGTAACCTCACAGGAGGTCACACAAGCCTCCCAAAAAAGAAATGTAAGCTTTTTCAAAGTAGAAAAAGAACCGTGCATAACAAAGACAAACACAAACTGAAACTTTGCATGCTCTCCCTGACACAAAAGCTTTACCCTCCCCGTTAATCTAAAAAATTATAATCTTAAGGACAAAAGTAAGAAGAAAAATGTAAGGAACATCTTACCATCTTCCAGTTCAAGACAGAGATTATACACGGCCACGGGTCTCCTAGCCCTCTGGCCCTGCCGCTTCGATTGTCGTGGCGGAGCATTTGGGGGTGCTGACAGGGGGCCTGGCTCAGGCAGTGTGGCATCAGGTGGGGTCCTAAAAATCTGCCATCGAAACACAAAGGACATTAATTGTTTTCCATGAACAGAAACTTGGGTTTTACAACAGTATACCAATCCCAAACAACATTTGATTTGGAGTCCATCCAAAATGGGTTGCTGGAGCCAAAATTCCATGCTTTAAAATTTTGGGCATAAGTCATAAATCTTGTATTTATTTTTTAACAGAAGATTTCAAAATAAAATTTTTCATTAACAGTAAGTAAAAGCAACATCAAATCATTATATTTCAAAATAGAGTCATGCCCAACCTAAACAAGTCTAATTATCTCCACCAGATGTAGACAATACCACTGCTCTTCATCCACAAAGGAAGTAACCAGGATAAAACACTAAAAACAAATATCCCATTCAATTTCACACAGGGTTATATTTATGCCAAAATGCTAGTTTCAATTTTTTTTTTCAAACTACATAAACAGAAACATACGACTGCAAATATTTTTTACACATTTAAAAATAGCCTGTGCTCATGAAATTACCTTTCGGAGTCCACATACATTTTTCATAAAATGCTCTGTATGTTTAATCAATTTGTTTAATACCCTCCAACCTCCCTTAAATATTTCCCCTCTATTTTTGAAACCTAGAATATCAGCACCTTCATTATCTACAGTGTCATTCATCTGTCAGCAACAACAACATTAATTAAAATGTGCTGATTCTTTTCTTAGCAAATTTTTTTCTTTGAGAATCGCAAGCACAAGCATCCTAAGTCGTTTGTCTGACTCTTTGTGACCCTAATGGAGTATATGTAGCCCACCAGGCTCCTCTGTCCGTGGGATTCTCCAGAGTACTGGAGTGGGTGGCCCTGCCCTCCTCCAGGGATCTTCCCTACCCAGGGATCAAGCCCATGTGTCTTAGTCTCCTGCACTGGCAAGAGGGTTCTTTAGCATTAGTGCCACCTGGGAAGCTCCAAACTGGGCAATAAAGGGAAGTGTATCACAGAGGTGATTCATACTGTAATTTCCATTGCTGCCAAGACCTGAGTTCAGAAGCTTCCCATCCCCAAAACTGGAGTCCTTGCAGCCTTCAATGAAGTCCTAATATAAAATATTTAGACATCACCCTAATCGACACTGTATCTCCAGAGCACTGACGTTCTAAATGTAGATACTTGGACAAAGTCAGCTAGCATTAAATAAACCATAAATATAAAACTCACAATAAAAGGCATTGAGTGAAAGCCCCCTTGTTGCACAGGGATTATTATTTATCTGAATAAAAATAGATGTATGACCTGTATATACAAGTGAGAGTACCATATATACGTATCACATTTAATAGCTAACCAACATGTCAGAATTATATTCACAACCTCCAAGTTCTCAGCTAAAAGCTATCATATACCAACAGAAATAAACAATTTCAACAGAGGTTTTGCTTTATAGTACCATACTGCCCCCTCATGTGTAAACGGAATAAAAAATGGTTTAAATTACTATGGACAAATATTTGCTTGTGAAAATCTAATTTTGTGCTCCAACTGGTAACCTGCTAATACCATATTTCCACAGACTTTGTGCTCCAATAGGGTGCTCTGGCAAATAGCAACTACTTATCTGCCTTAGAAAAATCCCCTTCTGTGTACACTATTGTGCACGGCTGGCTTTACCGCCATGTGTCATCATTGCAATTGAGGAAGGCTGCCGAGTGACAGGAACAGGAGAGAATTTAGGCGGTGAAGAGGATGACATGGTGAAAGACGGAAGAAAAGACGGGGAAACTGGATCCCATGAAAAGAAACTAGCACCTGCATGTGAGCAATGCTGGGAAGAGCCTGCGGTCTTATGCTCAACCTTTACAAACATGGCACCTGCCTCTGGGACGTTACTGGAACAGGAAATCAAACAACACAGAGCCAGTATCCCCAAAGCATAAACAGTGGAAAGGGTATATACGAAGAAACAGTGCTGGAGAGCTGATAACCTTCTAAGCAGACCTCCCCAGAAGATCACACTGATTGGAATGATGTGAATGCTGACCCCTGTTGCGCATCCCCTAACTCCCCCACCACACAGGGTGAGGGGTGGGGAGTGCGGTGTGAGAGCAGTCCCAGCCTGCAGAGCCAGACGACCAAGCAAATCGGGGCCCAGGCGTGTGACTCCTAGACTCCTGGGGGGCTGATCCGAGACATCCCAGGGCTGGGCATCCAGAAGATACGAAACAGTTCAGTTTACATCAGAGCATCTAGGAGAATATTCAGTTAGTTCAGTCGCTCAGTCCTTTCCTGCAGCACGCCAGGCTTCCCTGTCCATCACCAACTCCCGGAGCTTGCTCAAACTCATGTCTATAGAGTCGGCAATACCGTCCAACTATCTCATCCTCTGTCATCCCCTTCTCCTCCCATCTTCAATCTTTCCCATCCTCGGGATATTTTCTAACAAGTCGGTTCTTTGCATCAGATGGCCAAAGTATTGGAGCTTCAGCATCAGTACTTCCAAGGAGAATACTACTCAGCCATAAAAAAGAAGAAAGCCCTGCTACAAGCAAGTGTGGATGAGGGCACCGTGCTCAGTGAAGTAAGTCAGACAGATAAAGGCACATATGATCTCACTTACATTGGAGTCTTAAAAAGAAAGAAAGAAATCTCAGAAAAAACCAAATTCATAGCAACAAAGAACAGATTGGTGGCTGCTACAGGCAGCTCTGGGAATGGGTGCAGGTAGTCAAGATGTACAAACTTCTTTGAGTTATAAAATAAATAAGTTCTGGTGGTGTAAAGTCCAGCATAGTGGCCATAGTTCCCAGTACTATATCATATACTTGCAAGTTGCTAAGAGAGTAGTCTTAAAAGTTCCCATCACAGGAAAAAAAATTGTGTGACTATGTGACGTGATGTTGGATGGTAACTAAACTTACTGGGGTAATTTTTCACAATATATACTCATATCAAATTAGTTGTACATCATCAACTAAAACAACATTATATGTCAATTATAAAACTGAAGGAGGGAATATATCTAAGAATAGGGATTGGGCTTTTAGGGGGGTGGGGGTGGTTCTGTTTTTCTGTGATTTGTATTTTAAAGCTCCCCAGGTGATTCTTTTGTGTAGTCAAGACTGAGAAACAATTATTTAGATAGTCATTCCACAGTCATTCCACTTTTCTTAGATGGACTAAATCTATATTGAAACACCAAAAAAATTGTTTCAGAAAAACTGGCCCTGGACATATGTAATCAATTCCTTGGATCTTCCCAATTCCTAATTAGGCATGAAATGTTTCAAAGATTCTAATGACCCATAATGACTCAATAAACTCTATGTGAATTAGCTTTCAAAGAGCTAACCTATCAGCAGATTGGTGGCGGTGGTGGTTTGCTCAAAATTCTCCAAGCAAGGCTTCAACAGTACCTGTACTGTGAACTTCCAGATGTTCAAGTTAGATTTAGAAACGGCAGAGGAACCAGAGATCAAACTGCCAATATCACTGGATCACAGAGAAAGCAAGAGAAGTTCCAGAAAAACATCTATTTTTGCTTTACTGACTATGCTAAAGCCTTTGACTGTGTGGATCACAACAAACTGTGGAAAATTCCTAAAGAAATGGGAATAACAGACCACCTGATCTGCCTCCTGAGAAATCTGTATGCAGGTCAAGAAGCAACAGTTAGACTCGGACATGGAACAATGGACTGGTTCAAAATTGGTAAAGAAGTATGTCAAGGCAGTATACTGTCACCCTGCTTATTTAACTTAATGCAGAGTACATCATACGAAATGCCAGACTGGGTGAATCACAAGCTGGAATCAAGAATGACAGGAGAAATATCAATAACCTCAGATATGCAGATGACACCACTCTTATGACAGAAAACGAAGAGGAACTGCAGAGTCTCTTGATGAACGTCAAAGAGGAGAGTGAAAAAGCTGGCTTCAAACTTAACATTCAAAAACTAAGATCATGGCATCCAAGCCCATCACTTCATGGCATATAGATGATGAAACAATGGAAACAGTGACAGACTTTATTTTCTTGGGTTCCAAAATCGCTGCAGATGGTGACTGCAGCCATGAAATTAAAAGATGCTTGCTTCTTGGAAGAAAAGCTATGACAAACTTAGACAGCATATTAGAAAGCAGACACATTACTTTGCCAACAAACGTCTGTCTAGTCAAAGCAATGGTTTTTCCAGTAGTCATGTACAGATGTGAGAGTTGGGCTATAAAGAAATCTGAGTGCCAAAGAATTGATGCTTTTGAACTGTGGTGTTGGAGAAGACTCTTGAGAGTCCCTTGGACTGCAAGGAGATCAAACCAGGCAGTCCTAAAGGAAATCAGTCCTGAATATTCATTGGAAGGTCTGATGCTGAAGCTGAAACTCCATTACTTTGGCCACCTGATGCGAAGAACTGACTCCTTGGAAAAGACTCTGATGCTGGGAAAGATTGAAGGCAGAAGGAGAAAGGGACAACAGAGCATGAGATGGTTGGATGGCATCACTGACTCGAAGGACATGAATTTGAGCAAGCTCTGGGAGTTGGTGATGGACAGGGAAGCCTGGCATTCTGCAGTCCATGGGGTCACAAAGAGTCGGACAAGATTGAGCAACTGAACTGAACTGAACTGGTGGTAGTTTAGTCACTAAGTTGTGCGCAACTCTTTGCAACCCCATGGACTATACGCACCAGGTCATTTTCTTCTCCAGGGCATCTTCCAGAGTCAGGGATCAAACCTGTGTCTCTTGCTTGGCAGGCAGATTCATTACCATTGAGCCACCTGGGAAGCCCATCATCAGATTAGGTGCTTCCAAAGCACAGATGATAACATGAAAGGTTCTATCCTGGTTTTTAAGTCTTCCCAGTTATGGAGGTTTAGACATATCATTAAAACAGTGTTTCCTCATCTTTTCATTTACATAGTAAGAGCCATAATATGTACATCTCAAGTTATTACAGGGATTTAATGAGATATTTATAAAGCATTTGGTACAGTACTTGGCAGCACTAAATAACAGAAATAAATAGTAGCTACTGTATTATAATAGGATCACATCCAGTAAATAATGATAATAAAAATGAAGGCAGATCCTTATTGCCCTATTCAACCGCCATTTTAAGAAGTTGTTAATTCTTTGAGGTATTGAATATTCCTTAAATTCAGTTTAGTTAGTTGAAAGTGTTTGTAGAAAAGCTCATCAAGCAACGGACTAAAAGGAAGCAATGAACAGTACCTCCTCAAAATTGCCAAGTCGCCTAGAATCACACAATGGTTTCATATATTTATTTCTGTATTTTCGCACTTAGATTTAAAATTTAAATTACTTCCTCTATCACTCAATACATTTCACGTCTAATAAACACCTACTAGGTGGTAGGCTCTCTCTGAAACAGTTTAACATTCTCAAGGACCTTTGAGGGAAGTATTACTCCTCATGGTTTGCTCAAAGATTAAATAGTCAGCCCAGAAGGCAGAGTTGGTATAGTAACTCTCAACTCTGATTTCAAAGCTCCTCCTGTTGCCCATTTAAAAAACAAACATATTTAATTCTTAAGGAAAAAACCACCAATTATACTGTCCTATATCTATTCAGGAAAGTACATCTGGAGATTATCTATACAGGGTTACCATCATCGTGTTTTGTTCTCCTAGACATTTCAAGAATACATTACCTTTCATATGTATTTAATCTTGTTTGCCAACGCACCCACCACAGTTCCCAATTCTTTTTTCAGGCTGCAAATCTATGCTCTCATGGTTCTCTCTGAAACTTCAGAAATTATTTTAAAAGATACTTTTTTTTTTTAGTTTTAAAAGATATTCTTTTTAAATTCAAAAGAGGAGGAAAGAGTAAATTATTTACTTTGAACTGTTGTCTTCTTTCCTGGCAATCTGATTCTCATAGTTAAAATTTAGCTTATTTTGTTCTATATAGTCAAGATGTTTATCTGCTTTAAATATAACATTGATTTTCCAATTCCAGAACCACTGCACGGATGCAAACTCCTCTACCTCCCAAGTCTCATTCCAAAATCATGTGACTCTCCCAACTTTCCCACATCATGACATCTTTGCTCTAGGGGAAAAGATGAACTCAAATCAAGCCTACTCAAAATCTGTTTTTTTCCAGGGTAGAAAATTTCTCCACAGTACCTATGTATTTACGACATAAGAAAAACTCAAACCACACAATCCAATGACAAAAAAAAACAAAAANCAAGCCTACTCAAAATCTGTTTTTTTCCAGGGTAGAAAATTTCTCCACAGTACCTATGTATTTACGACATAAGAAAAACTCAAACCACACAATCCAATGACAAAAAAAAAACAAAAATCCACACGTAGGCATATCAGGTGAAGAAGCGCTTACTCGGGTCTCTGAGGAGTGCTAGCACAAACAGAAGTCTGGCACGACTGCTCAGTCACAGATGCCTCAGACTTAACACACTGGATGTTTATCCCCAAGGGATGCAGCCACACACATAAATACCTCCCTGGGTCGTTCACGCTCTGCTACCAGGGGCCTGAGTGGAAACGACCAGGCGACCTCTGCCGGAAATACTTTGCAGAGAACAGGAAACAAGAATGGGCTTCCGCAAATGTCACTTCAGTATCCAACTCGAGCCTAGAGCATTTGATTCACCTGAAATCTCGTGGACAGAAGAGCCTGGGGGGGCTACAGTCCATGGGGTCACACAGAGTCGGACATGACTTGGCGACTAAACAACCATCATGGGTAAAGGAAGTTAAGGGGAATGAGGTCATTCTTTTTAAGAAAGCTCTTTCTCTAGAAGAGTTCAGCGGTCTTTCTTGTGATAGGGAGATTACTAACATGCTTGTATACTCCTGGTGCCTTGAATAGTAACAGTTGCAACTACCGGGTACTTGCAATATGACTGACATTGTGCCCGATGCTTAACTCAGATCTGAATTAAGATCTGAGCCCAGATTTCCTGATTCCAGCATGCCTGTTTTTATCACCATGCCCATCCACCTCCAGCACTACCCAGTTATATTAGGCCCCATTCATCTTATGTCCTTTCTGGTGATGTCATATCTCACATAACTACATCTATCTGTAAACAGGTTCAATAAGAAGACATTGGAAATCAGTGCATATTCTCCTTAGTAAACCTTTAATGTAGAAAGGAAGGACAAATAAAATATCCAATCTCTTTTTTTAATACAGAACTACATTGGTATATTCCTGAAACTGACACAACATTGCAAATCAACTATACTCCAGTGAAAATTTAAAAAAATAAAAAATACAACAGACTAGGGAAAATAAGTAACAAAAAGGAAGCAGACTCACAGACACAGGGAAGAAACTAGCGGTTACCAGTGGGGAGAGGGGATGGGGGGAGGGGCAACTCAGGGGTAAAGGATTAAGAGATACAAAATATTAGGTGTAAAATAAGTTACAAAGACATGCCATACAACATAGGGAATACAGTCAGTATTTTGTAAAGGGAGATTCATCTTGGAAAACTGTATTATTGTTTGGTCGGTGAGTTGTGTAGGACTCTTTGTGACCCCATGAACTGCAGCACACTTCCCTGCCCTCCACTATTTCTCTGAGTTTGCTCAAACTCGTGTCCATTGATGCCATCCAATCATCTCATTCTCTGTCAACCCCTTTCCCTCTTGCCCTCAATCTTTCCCAGCAAAAACAATCACATAAAAAATGAAAAATTTTTAAATAAAACACATAACTACAAAATGGCCAAATATTTCTTTCAGTTCAGAGTCTCTAGTGTCTCTAGACAACCACTTGTTACCTAGGGGCGGTGTGACTCTAACCCTGACCGATCCATCTACAACATACTTGCAGAGTTAAGCTGGGGGGGGTGAGAGCTCTGAAAACATCCTACTGTCTGTTCTGGAATCAACATTACCCCAAGACTAAATGTGCATTTTACAGAAAATTTAACTAGCACTGATAATAGCAACTGACAGTAAGACTAGACCCTGGAACAGTCTAAGGCTTCAAGTTTTATTCTGGTTGGAGAATAAACTCAGAATCGGCAAGCTGCAAAGGCTCCTAGTTATCGCTTCCCTCACCCCTTCATCTCAGTGGAACAGACTGAGGCCCTGTGGCTAAAGATTCCCTCATATTCTATTCACACCACCAGCTAACAGCAGATTTGTTCCCAGAGAAGGTCTGTGTTCACTGCTCACTCTCATCACACTGGCACTGACCCTTTCTTTCCAACAGACTATCCTTTATGCATGAACTTCCTCATCGGGGAGATTTTTGCTCAGTAGCTAAAATTCTTGAAAGTGCTTTCACATGCATTATTGGACGCAAGCCTCAACACACGGACCCAGGAGGCTGACACGGGAGCACAGTACAGGGGCTTGCTCCCAGTTCTGCCGACACCCACCAGCACGAGGCTGTTTCCGTTTTGTCACAGAGGAGCAGGAGGGGGCATCCAGGAAGAACAAGCAGGAGGAAGGAGCGGGNCACGGGAGCACAGTGCAGGGGCTTGCTCCCAGTTCTGCCGACACCCACCAGCACGAGGCTGTTTCCGTTTTGTCACAGAGGAGCAGGAGGGGGCATCCAGGAAGAACAAGCAGGAGGAAGGAGCGGGAGACACGACAAGCCCCGGGGCGTCCATCCCCTGGAACCCCGGCTCTGACAGTGGCCCTGACTCACTGTGAATGTTTGAAGAGCAACAATTTTGGTTTACAATCTCCCCTAAAAGAAAAGAAAGGCAAAAAGTGTATTGGGGGTGGGGGTCCTTGCATGCACATTAAGGTACTTCAGTCATGTCTGACTCTTTGTGATCCCATGGACTGTAGCCTACCAGGCTCCTGTGTCCATGGGATTCTCCAGACGAGAATACTGGAGTGGGTTGCCATGCCCTCCTCCAAGGGATCTTCCCAACCCAGGGATTAAGGTGGGTTTTTTACCACTAGTGCCACCTGGGAAGCCCCACTACAGGGTGGGTAGGGATTTATCAAATTGGTAGAGCTGTTTTTCTAAGATTCCAACTGTGGGGATGTCCCTGGCGATCCAGTAGCATTTTTCCGACCTTTTCTCAAGTCCTAGGGCAATGTATACTTTGATTTCTGCAGCTCTCTGTGTTCCAAATAGGAGAATACGTAACTGACTCTGGATCTTGCCTTCAAGATTTCAGTAAATGACAACCTTTATCAACAAGCTTTATAAAATGGAACGTACCCCAACACAACCCACTCAAACCATGGGCATTTTTTCAGTGACAAAAACTGCAGATGTAACATCAGTGATTTGATCTTTCTAGTGTTCCACAAAGACCAAAAGAGGCAAGAAGAAGAAAAACTGATAACATGCGGGAACCAAATGGTATTAGAGAAATTCACATATGCTCACCAAATAACTTTCTCCCTGATCAGTTCATGAGGTGAACCTCTCCTGATTAAGCCAAAACTGCATCGTTCTTATATTCATGGTGTAAACACATATTCCCAGTTCTAAAATGTTGTTTCCTAGTTTACAAACCTTTAAAAACACTCCAAGTGCATTTTTTCAAATCAATCTGCACCTGCAAACATTTGGGAAACACAAGCATACACTTTCTGAAGTCAGAAGAAAACACTTTCCCAAACACAGCTGTAACCTGACTTTCATAACCCAAATGTCTACAAATATTCTTCAATGAATAAAGAGCCAGTGGTTAGCTAGAATTTTTTCTGATCAATATGTGTCCTTTGCTCACATGCAAACAGAAAGCTTATACTTCTCCTACAGAAGCCGAGAATAACACTGAAGAATCACACACCATGTCAACAATACAGCGTGTTCCACACGTGATATTCCTTTGTTTTTCTCTTCCTCCTCCTTCAATTTAGGTGTACAACTTCTGCTAGGTTCTTTTACTTCTCTGTTACTCTAGCCTCTTTCCAGGACTCAAGCTTAGAAATCACATGATCCTAACAGTGGCACAGAAGATCAGGACACAGGAAGCCTAGCGTCTGCAAAGAGAGATCTCTGCCAGCCAGGGCTAGCTCTGGCTATGACAAAAGTAGGACTTGTCCTCAGTGTTACCTGTGCAACTTTAAACTGAATATAAGTAAATGCATTTAGAACTGACTCATCAAGGTAAATGACATTTTTTTCTTTGGGCATGTAAGCTAGGACTCCTACTCATTTGGGTAAACAGGAATGACCATTTCTCTGAAAAGAAAAATAAGCCCTGGACCTACTAATTCAACAAAAGGAAATGCGTGAATTTTCATCAGTGAAGAAAACATCTCCTGAAGACCTGCATATGATTACATTTAACAGAATCATCTGAAATCTTTTTCTAAATATGCACACCCCCAGGCATGGCCCACATATTTAAGAGATAATGCAATACCCTTTTTTTTTTTCCATTTTAGCTATCAGAATAAAATGCCTAAAGCAAAACCATGTTCTGTATGCGATCAATGGTGGGATTTTATGAGAAATTGCATAAGGGGAGAGGTGAGGTGTGATTTCAGCCTTTATATTTTATCACTGCTTCTAAAATTTATGGGACTAGGTTGTCAGTTTTTAATAGCAAGTTTCTTTCAAATTACAATTTATTTGTTATAGAAGTGATAACTAATACACATTATATTCCTTGCAGAAATCCTGACAAACACTCAAAAAAAAATCTCTTTAAAGATGAAACCACCCATCAGCCCACACACAAAACCATTTCTGTTAAAATGCTGATGACTATTCTTCAGAGCCTTTTCTTCCCATGCAACACCTGTCTCTTTAAAGAATCAACCCATCAGGACAACTGTATGTGGAGCCCAGGTTCCTAGAGTTTACCAGAACACAGTCCCTAGCTGTACTTGAGAGGTGACCTCTGCTATATGCATCTGTTAGAAACAAGCTTTGGGCAAGATTCGATTTCTCAGCACATTAGGGCTCAGCTAGATTTTAACCTCCCAAGTGAAACGTGTTTCTAAGGGTTTAGAAATCAGGCACACACATTTTTAAGAACATTCCAAACAGCCCAATGTTTTAGACCCTCATCTTTGCTAACTCAAGGCTACATGAAGGGCATACATACTGGAGACCAAAAGTAGCCTTTCCTTCAGTGCGGACGCACGATTCATCTTCTTAAACCTTAACTGTGATGAAGGCATCAACTCTACCTAGTTCCTGTATCTTACAGGGGCCATCTCAGAAGGTTAACGCTTAGATGCTTGGATTCCAGCTCAGTTTGGAACTTGTGCATTCTCCATCTTTAGTAGCTGTGCTTGAAGTGAAAAAGGGAAGATTTCCCTCCACTGAGCTCACTTCACCTAGGACCAGCTTTGACATACATGTTTCCAATAATGACAAAGGGTGCGAGGATGCGTGAAGTGTATTCCTTTAACTGGAAGCAGAGAGAACAGTCAGGATAAAACAGCCAGCGAACCACACACTGAAGAGAGCAGAGCCCCTTCCTGTTTTGCTGTCGATGTCCTAATTATCAAGGACCACTTAACACCAGTATGAAATGTTTTTGTTTATTTGTTGAGTCTCTCAGTCATGTCCAACTCTTTGACACCCCATAGACTACAGCATGCCAGGATCCCCTGTCCTTTACCATCAACTCCCAGAGTTTGCTCAAACTCGCATCCATGGAGTCAGTGATGCCTTCCAACCATCTCGTCCTCTGTCATCCCCTTCTCCTCCTGCCTTCAATCTCTCCCAGCATCAGCATCTTTTCCAATGAGTCAGCTCTTTGCATCAGGTGGCCAAAGTACTGGAGTTCGCATCAGGTGGCCAAAGTATTGGAGCTTCGGTTTCAGCATCAATCCTTCCAATAAATATTCAGGGTTGATTTCCTTGAGGATTTCCTTGCTGTCCAAGTGACTCTCAGAAGTCTTCTCTAGCACCACAGTTTGAAAGCTTCGATGCTCAGCCCTTTTTATTGTCCAGTTCTCACGTCCATACATGACTACTGGAAAAATCATAGCTTTGACTATACAAATCTTTGTCAGCAAAGCAATGTCTCTGACTTTTAATACGCTGTCTAGGTTTGTCATAGCTTTTCTTCCAAGGAGCAAGCGTCTTTTAATTTCATGGCTGCAGTCACTGTCTGCAGTGATTTTGGAACCCAAGAGAATAAAGTCTGTCACTGTTTCCATTGTTTCCCCACCTATTTGCCACCATATGTTTAGAACCTGTCAAATTGGGTCATGCATGATTATCCTGATCACAAGAGATTCCAACTATGTATCATTATGTATATGTTTATTCACTGAAAGATGAGTACCTTATGTTTAAGATTTTTATGTAACATAAATCTCAATATCAGTGAATATTAACTTAAAAGGGTAAAAACCTGCTGGAGGGAATGGATTCTTAACTATTCTGGGGTATCTCCTAATGGATCAGTTATCAATTACAAAGAGATCAGTGCATTTACGATTGAGAAATCTGGCAGTCACCACCCATAACAAGGGTTTTTGTTGTTGTTGTTGATTTGTTTTAAATTGGAGGATAACTGCTTCACAATATTGGGCTGGTTTCTGCCATACATCAACATGAATCAGTCATAGGTGTACATATGGCACCCCACTCTTAAAACATGGCTGCAAATCCCTCGACATTCTTCCCAACAATAAGCGGTGTCTCTGTCCCCTCCCCTTGAGCCTGGGCAGGCAGCCCACTGAGTCAGTCAACAGTACATGCTCAGTGACGTGGTCTCTGATCCTAAATCACAAAAGGCCCTTTGGTCTCTGCCCTGTTGGCTGAAATCCTCGCTCAGAGCCCTGAGGCTGCCACACTCTACAAGGAAGCTCAAAATATAGGAAGAAAGAAGCTCGTGTGCACGTCCTCTGCTCAACAGACCCAGAGGAGCCCACTCTCAGGTCACCCCAGCCCAGGCATTAGAGGTGAGTTACTACAGAAACCTCCAGGTGACTCCAGTGCCCAGCCATTCAAGACTTTTCAGCAGGATTCTGAAGAATCAACATTATTTGTCTATTGCCCCAAAATATATAACTAGAATCTAATTGTGAAGAAAAAGTCAAAACAGATCATTCTGAAAAATAACTGGCCCGCATACTTTGAAAAGTACCAGTTCAGGTTTCCCTGATGGTCCAGTGGTTAAAAATCCACCTGCCAATTCCGGGGACATGGGTTCGATCCCTATTCCAGGATAATGCCATGTGGCAGCTAAGCTTGAGTGCCACGACTCCTGAAGCCTGTGGCCTAAGAGTCCATGCTCCACCACAAGAGAAGCCTGCGCATCACAGCTAGAGAGGCACCCTACTTGCTGCAACTAGAGAAAGCCAACCAGCAGTGAAGACCCGGCACAGCCAAAAATAAATAAATCTTAAAAAAAAAAAAAAAAAGTATCAGCATCATGAAAAACAAACAGAGAAACTAGTTCCAAATAAAAGGAGATGAAAGAGACATGACAATTGTTAAATACACTGCAGGACACTGGATTGGATCCTGCACTGAGGGCAATTTTTCTATAAATTATCATCTGACAACTGGTGAAGCATGAATATGGAGAACCCATACATTAGTGCTTCTTAGACACTGATGCGTGTACACTCACTCGGAGGTCTTGTGAAAACACAGATTCTAATTCGCAGGCTGGGGTGGGGGCTCAAATTCTAATTTCTAAGAAATTCCCAATTTGTATTGACATGCTAGACAATGGCCATACTTAAAATCAAAATATATTCAATACAGTGTCCATGCAAAACTTCCTAAACTTGTCCTTGTTTTTGTAAGACAAATGTTGAAGAAATGAGGGTTCATGATGTAAGGGAACTTAGTCTCAAAGGGTTCCACAACAATAGCTATAATAATTACATGGTATAGGGCTTACAAACCTTTACTGTACTATTGCTGCAATTTTGCTAATGGGTCTGAAAATTTTCAAAAGGACAATTTTGGAACAGAAAGGGTATTATGTTAATAGGTAGATATCAACAACCCTATAAGGCTGCTATTTTGATTTCAATGGTATACCTGAGGAAACAGATGTTTGGAGAAATTAAATAATTTGTGTGTAATCATGCTACTAATAAAGGGCCCCAAGGCCATAAAGGTTAAATGATGACCTCGCTTATTTGCCAAGTACTGTTAGTAACTTGCCATTTGATTGTCACAACTTGCAAAGTAACTCAGACCTTGCAGAGTAACTCGGCCTTCTAAGCCTCAGTTTCCTGATTTGAAGGGCTGTACCAGACCAAGTGACTTCGAGCAACCCCAACACCACGTAATTAACACAAGTCAATGCACTGTTCAATCACTCGATTCCTCCCACACTTCACTATGGCAGAAATTTATTCTTCCTCCACCTTTACAGCAGAATGAAAGGGTAAAAGCAAACATTACCGGAAACCTTATGTACCCAAGCTAGACCAAATCACAGATCTCTATGAAGTTTTGAGTTAGTTAACCAGAGTAGCCATGATTTCAAAAACTAACAAAAGTTCAAGAGTTAAGCCCCATTTTTACTCTGTGAGACAGTATTATCCCTTATTCAGATGCCAGACTTAGTTTTCATGTGAGCAGATTTCAAAATATTCTGCATGAGGTTAAGGAGGCTTGCAACGCTTTAGGGCCTGAAAGGAAAGCCTGCTCAAAGGGCCAAAGTGAATAAGTGAAAGTCTCTCAGTCATGCCCAACTCTTTGCGACCTCACGGACTATAGGGTCCATGGAATTCTCCAGGCCAGAATACTGGAGTAGGCAGCCTATTTCTTCTCCAGGGGCTCTTTCCAACCCAGGAATCAAAGGGCCAAAGATATTTTCAAAAATTTAATCTTAACTCTGCCTTTTTCTGGCATGCTGCAGTCCATGAGGTCACGAAGCATCTGACATGACTTAGTGACTGAATAACCACCACCTTAACTGTGCAACCAAGAGATGGTACACGCGAATGGGACCAGGGGCCCGAAACTGACAATTCTGAATAATGGAGATTTCAACTTGGGCTCTGGACTGATTTCTAGAGGAATGGTGAGCAGCTGGAAAAGCAGAAAGAATATCGAGGACTGTGCAGGTTAACTAGGAAGCTGCCAATTAATTTCCTTCAGTCCAAGGCTTTCAGGCTTTTCAGATCAACATTTTGTACATCTACATTCTTCTTCTTCCCTATTTTTGGAACTCACTTTCTAAAACTATGTTTATTTCATATTGGAGTATAGTTGATTCACAATCTTATGTTAGTTTCAGGTGTACAGCAAAGTGAATCAGTTACAAACATATATCTACTCAGTTTTAGATTCTTTCCCCACGTAGATCATTATAGAGCATTGAGAATTCCTTGTTCTAAACAGTAGGTCCTAGTTAGTTATCTATTTTATATATAGTAGTGTACATATGCCAATCCCAGCCTCCCAATTCATCCTCCCTTCAACTCCCCTTGTCAACCACAAGACCACCCTCTTAAGTCTGTGAATCTGTATCTACATTCTAACAAGGCCTTAGAAACTGTTGCTCATGACAGGGTATCCCTGCACAGAAAATGAAGAAATACAGACCAGTCAAAGGCACTTAAAATCGGTCATCTCAGCACCTCTTTATACTCTTAAAAATTATTAAGTTCCAAAGAACTTTTCTTTGTGTAGATTCTCACTAATGATATTCCCAGTGTTAGAAATAGGAATTAAAATATAAAATTTTTCAAAGACATATTAGTTGATTAAACAACCATTACATACTGTCTTATGAAAAAATAACTATTTTCCAAAACAAAAATAATGCTGTGAAAAAAATTGGCATCATTTTATATTTTGTATGTCTATTTCTTGTCAGATTTAGACGAAGACAGCAGGATTCTTGTATCTCTTCTGCATTCAGTCTGTTTTGACACCAGATGTCACATCACCCCTGGAAAACTCCACTCTACAGTTGTAAAGAATAAGTGAAAAAGGCAGTCACCTCACAGACCTCTGAAAGGGTCTTGGGGGACCCCAGTTCACACTTTGAGAATCTCTATCTTACATGCTGATATAATAAGTGTGCTTAACTAAATTAAAAATATCATCCCCACCAGACACTCTGTAGGAAAATTACATCGGTCCAGAGAGTTTCTCACTCTCAGAAACACAGATATTTTGGGTCTGATCATTCTCTTTTTTTTTTCTTGGTCACTCAGCATGTGGAATCTTAGTTCCCTAAACAGGGATCAATCCTGCTCCCCCCTGCATTGGAAGAACAGAGTCTTAACCAGTAGACAACCAGCGAAGTCCTGGATCACTTTTGTAGGAGCTATTCTGTGCCTGTTAGCAGCATCCCAGACTCTACTCCACTCCAGACGTAACAATCAAAAATGTCTCCACACTTTGCTAAATGTGCCCTAAGGATTGAGAACCACCACTGTAAACCCAAACATTTCTAGTGGTTTGTCTCAGAGTGATAGTTCAATATTTGTTATCCACGGCGTCTTTATCAGCAGACAACACAAAATCGGGAGAGGTACTGAATAATTTTCTGAGCGAGAAATGTGCCCAAAACTTTCAGCAGTTTGGAAACAAACCAACAAGCAAGGCAGGATCTAAAGGGAAAAATTATCGAGCAGTACCTACATGTCTACAAAAACGTCCCACAGTTCTAGTACAGAGATTAGCTACTTCAACAACCACCAGGAAAAAGCCAGCTCTGAGGACAATAAGAGCAGGATGAGGCTACCACAGGGCATGGCTGGCAAGTTGATGACATCACAGATGCATTACATGACAGAGAATACACCTAGACAGGAAGGATGCTCGTTCCAACTGTACTCCTTACTGACTAGACCAGGAGAGGGCATTACACTCTATTCCATGCTAAGACACAATAAGCAACAGAAGTGTCCCTGGTGGGGTGCAAGGACTCCAGTCACCAATTCCAGCAAGTAGTCAAGGTTTCCCCCCACCAATAAGCATTTCCTGACACTCACTGGGTATCCTACAATCTGACACAATTCTGACCCTATCTACCTGAAGACAGGATCAGCCCCCACAGGCTGAAATTTCAGTCCCACAAAACTAATCCCTACTTCAGGTGCCAATCACAAGTTCAGGTTGTTACCTCTGGTTCTGATTAGTTCAGTTCAGTTGCTCAGGCGTATCCGACTCTGCAACCCCATGGACTGCAGAATGCAAGGCTTCCCTGTCCAACACCAACACCCGGAACATGCTCAAACTCATGTCCATTGAGTCAGTGATGCCATCCAACCATCTCATCCTCTGTCGTCCCCTTCTCCTCCTGCCTTCAGTCTTTCCCAGCATCAGGGTCTTTTCCAATGAGTCAGCTCTTTACATCAGGTGGTTAAAGTATTGGAGTTTCAGCTTCAGCATCAGTCCTTCCAATGAATATTCAGGACTGATTTCCTTTAGGACTGCCTGGTTGGATCTTCTTGCAGTCCAAGGGACTCTCAAGAGTCTTCTCCAACACCATAGTTTAAAAGCATAAATTCTTTGGTGCTCAGCTTTCTTTATAGTCCAGCTCTCACATCTATACATGACCACTGGAAAAACCATAGCTTTGACTTGACAGACCTTTGTTGGCAAAGTAATGTCTCTGCTTTTTAATATGTTGTCTAGCTTTGTCATTGGTTTCCTTCCAAGGAGCAAGCATCTTTTAATTTCATGGCTGTAGTCACCATCTGCAATGATTTTGGAACCCAAGAAAAGAAAGTCTGTCACTGTTTCCATTGTTTACCCATCTATTTGCAACGAAGTGATGGGACCAGATGCCATGATCTTTGTTTTCTGAATGTTGAGTTTTAAGCCAACTCTTTCACTTTCCTCTTTCACTTTCATCAAGAGGCTCTTTAGTTCTTCTTCACTTTCTGCCATAAGGGTGGTGTCAACTGCATATCTGAGGTTATAGATATTTCTCCCAGCAATCTTGAGTCCAGCTTGTGCTTCATCCAGCCCAGAATTCCACATGATATACTCTGCATTAAATAAGTGGGGTGACAATAGTCAGCCTTGACATACTCCTTTCCTGATTTGGAACCAGTCTGTTATTCCATATCCAGTTCTAACTGTTGCTTCTTTACCTACATACAGATTTCTCAGGAGGCAGGTAAGGTGGTCTGGTATTCCCATCTCTTTAAGAATTTTCCAATGTCTGTTGTGACCCACACAGTCAAAGACTTTAGTATTGTCAATAAAGCAAAAGTAGATGTTTTTCTGGAACTCTCTTGCTTTTTCTGTGATTCAGGTGAAGGTGATGTCGCTCAGTCGTGTCCGACTCTTTGCAACCCCGTAGACTGTAACCTACTAGGCTTCTCTGTCCATGGGATTCTCCAGACAAGAATACTGGAATGGACTGCCATTTCCTTCTCCAGGGGATGTTGGCAATTTGATCTCTGGTTCCTCTGCCTTTTCTAAATCCAGCTTGAACTTCTGGAACCAGAACATCTGGTTCTAATAGACTGCCTATATACCAGAGGTTCCTAGACCCCCTGTCCTTGGATTCAATTAAACTTCTAGAGTGGCTCTGAGAATTCGGGAAACCCACACACTCACTAGTTCAGCAATTTGTCACAAAGGACGTTTAAGGGCATGAATCAACAGCCAAATGAAGAGATACGTGCGGGAGGTTCTGAAGGGGCTTCCACCCTCTGGGAGTTTGGGGATGGGCAGAGTAGCATGCAAAAGCTTTCTGGTTCCCCAGTCTGAAAGTTCTCTAAGTCCCTCCTTTTGGGCTTTTATGGAGGCTCTAATACACAGGCACCATCGGCCCCTGGTGACTGATTCAACCTCCAGCCTCTCCCACCTCCCCACAAATCAGGGGGTGGGACTGAAAGTTCCAATCCTTTATTCATGGTTGGTTCTCTGGCAATCTGCCCTCACACTTAGGCACTTTCCAAAAGCCACCTAATTAACATAAGCTCAGTCATGGTACAAAGAAAATTCTCATGAAAGAAAGATACCCATTTCATCTTCATGACCCTGAGGCAACTTGAGGAACTGTGGATGAGAAACAAAACATAAAGATGCTCCTAACACTCTTATCACTCAGGAAACTCCAAGTGTTTGGGGAGCTGTGTGCCAGGTGAAGTGAAGTGAAGTGAAGTCGCTCAGTCGTGTCCAACTCTTTGCAACCCGTGGACTGTAGCCCACCAGGCTCCTCTGCCCATGGGATTCTCCAGGCAAGTATACTAGAGTGGGTTGCCATGTCCTTCTCCAGGTGTGCCAGGTACCATGGATGAAAACCAAACACATATTTCTTATTATAAAGTACATCAAAGCAAATAATGGATATTAGCTTAAAATTCTTGAAATTGGAACATAACCTGTACTTTAGTTAATAATACTCTATCACTTGTTACATGCAACAAATTCTGGTAGATTCTCTTTTCATTTTTTATTCAATTACAAATATTTTCTAATTTTCCCTGTTATGGCTTCTTAGATATAACCATCATTTAAAAGGGGACATTTAATTTCCAAATACATGGGATTTTGTTTAAAGTATCTTTAATTTCTCATTTTGACACTAATTTCTCATTTAAATGCTCTCTTCTCTGCAGTCAGTCAGCCTCTGTTTTTTTTTTTCAATCTAACTTTAAAAAAAATTAATTTACTTAAACTGGAGTCTAATTACTTTACAATATTGTGGTGGGTTTTGCCATATATCGAAATTAATCAGTCTAACTTTTTTGAGGTTTTCAATGGCTAAGTCAAAGATCTCTCTTGGTAAATGTCACACTGCACTAAAAAATGTGTGGGTTATTTTCAAGTTCTTTTGATATTGATTTCTAACATAATTCCACAGTGATAACAAACTCTGTATGATTTCAATACCTTTAGACCATGAAACTTTTGTACCTTGTTTTATGTCCTAGGATATGTTCTAGTGTCTGCTAGTTTATAGTCTATGGGAACTTCAACAGAATTTGTATCCTACAGTCATGTGAAAATTGTTTTGAGATAATTGTATGTAAAATCAACATAAAAGTATGTTGAATTGGTTCACAGTGCTTTTCAGGTCTACTATATCCTTCTACTTCTCTGTATATTCATTCTATTAATTTTGAGAGTTTGATATTGAAATTCCAATTAACAATCTTGAACTATATATAACCTTGTTCTATATTTTCCAAGTCTTCTATAAATGTGTTAGCATACTTTTATAACATAAAAAAATTTTTTTAAATAAAGCACATTATAGAATGTAACAAGGAAGCTAAGAAATTCAAACTGAAGTTATACAAGTGAAGGACCCAGAAAGAAACTCAACAGGTCACTGTACCAATTCTCAGATTCTAAAACCAGTCCTATGTAGAAGAGGGATTCACCTTGTACTTGACTCAGAGGTTTAACCAGAGCTAATGGGCTGAGAAAATAAAAAGGCACATGTCAGCTTTCGGTGTTGNCCTACTAGGCTTCTCTGTCCATGGGATTCTCCAGACAAGAATACTGGAATGGACTGCCATTTCCTTCTCCAGGGGATGTTGGCAATTTGATCTCTGGTTCCTCTGCCTTTTCTAAATCCAGCTTGAACTTCTGGAACCAGAACATCTGGTTCTAATAGACTGCCTATATACCAGAGGTTCCTAGACCCCCTGTCCTTGGATTCAATTAAACTTCTAGAGTGGCTCTGAGAATTCGGGAAACCCACACACTCACTAGTTCAGCAATTTGTCACAAAGGACGTTTAAGGGCATGAATCAACAGCCAAATGAAGAGATACGTGCGGGAGGTTCTGAAGGGGCTTCCACCCTCTGGGAGTTTGGGGATGGGCAGAGTAGCATGCAAAAGCTTTCTGGTTCCCCAGTCTGAAAGTTCTCTAAGTCCCTCCTTTTGGGCTTTTATGGAGGCTCTAATACACAGGCACCATCGGCCCCTGGTGACTGATTCAACCTCCAGCCTCTCCCACCTCCCCACAAATCAGGGGGTGGGACTGAAAGTTCCAATCCTTTATTCATGGTTGGTTCTCTGGCAATCTGCCCTCACACTTAGGCACTTTCCAAAAGCCACCTAATTAACATAAGCTCAGTCATGGTACAAAGAAAATTCTCATGAAAGAAAGATACCCATTTCATCTTCATGACCCTGAGGCAACTTGAGGAACTGTGGATGAGAAACAAAACATAAAGATGCTCCTAACACTCTTATCACTCAGGAAACTCCAAGTGTTTGGGGAGCTGTGTGCCAGGTGAAGTGAAGTGAAGTGAAGTCGCTCAGTCGTGTCCAACTCTTTGCAACCCGTGGACTGTAGCCCACCAGGCTCCTCTGCCCATGGGATTCTCCAGGCAAGTATACTAGAGTGGGTTGCCATGTCCTTCTCCAGGTGTGCCAGGTACCATGGATGAAAACCAAACACATATTTCTTATTATAAAGTACATCAAAGCAAATAATGGATATTAGCTTAAAATTCTTGAAATTGGAACATAACCTGTACTTTAGTTAATAATACTCTATCACTTGTTACATGCAACAAATTCTGGTAGATTCTCTTTTCATTTTTTATTCAATTACAAATATTTTCTAATTTTCCCTGTTATGGCTTCTTAGATATAACCATCATTTAAAAGGGGACATTTAATTTCCAAATACATGGGATTTTGTTTAAAGTATCTTTAATTTCTCATTTTGACACTAATTTCTCATTTAAATGCTCTCTTCTCTGCAGTCAGTCAGCCTCTGTTTTTTTTTTTCAATCTAACTTTAAAAAAAATTAATTTACTTTAACTGGAGTCTAATTACTTTACAATATTGTGGTGGGTTTTGCCATATATCAAAATTAATCAGTCTAACTTTTTTGAGGTTTTCAATGGCTAAGTCAAAGATCTCTCTTGGTAAATGTCACACTGCACTAAAAAATGTGTGGGTTATTTTCAAGTTCTTTTGATATTGATTTCTAACATAATTCCACAGTGATAACAAACTCTATATGATTTCAATACCTTTAGACCATGAAACTTTTGCACCTTGTTTTATGTCCTAGGATATGTTCTAGTGTCTGCTAGTTTATAGCCTATGGGAACTTCAACAGAATTTGTATCCTACAGTCATGTGAAAATTGTTTTGAGATAATTGTATGTAAAATCAACATAAAATTATGTTGAATTGGTTCACGGTGCTTTTCAGGTCTACTATATCCTTCTACTTCTCTGTATATTCATTCTATTAATTTTGAGAGTTTGATATTGAAATTCCAATTAACAATCTTGAACTATATATAACCTTGTTCTATATTTTCCAAGTCTTCTATAAATGTGTTAGCATACTTTTATAACATAAAAAAATTTTTTTTAATAAAGCACATTACAGAATGTAACAAGGAAGGTAAGAAATTCAAACTGAAGTTATACAAGTGAAGGACCCAGAAAGAAACTCAACAGGTCACTGTACCAATTCTCAGATTCTAAAACCAGTCCTATGTAGAAGAGGGATTCACCTTGTACTTGACTCAGAGGTTTAACCAGAGCTAATGGGCTGAGAAAATAAAAAGGCACATGTCAGCTTTCGGTGTTGTGAAGTTACACAACTGCTGAGCAGGTCAATTTGGGAGATACTGAGTTCCATGTCACAAAACTTTTGTAAGATAAGACTAGGGCATTCCAAAAGAGGTTCAAATACTACACGCAGGGCTCAAATAGCTGACCTATGCACCTGTAGGCGAGAAAATACATGCCTAACCCCTAAAGACAGTCTCACTCATCAAGTTCTTTGAGCCAGATGACTCATTCTTCTTAATACAGAAGCCATCCTGTCAAACTGACCTGTCAACATTTTCTGCAGGACAGGGCAACCTTACCAAATCCCTGATAAACACAGGTTGTGCCATGCAAGGACTTGAACTGTCTTTCTGTACTCCAAGTTGGCCACATTTAGGGTTCTGATTTCATCTGCAGTGCATGGATATCAACATGCCAAAGGGTTGACCCAGACCTTAATATTCCTTTTAATCTGATTTTCTCTTTCCCAAAGAAGAACAGGCCAGATATTAACAAGTAAATGCTAAGGTTTTGTAAACTGTTACCATTCATAAATATATTCATCATCAATAAAGTCACTCTCCTTTAGCCCTTGAAATTCTTACTTTATAATTCTTCCACAGACATGTCCAAGATTAGCCTCTTAGAAGTCTCCTAAGAGCCACAGCACCTGTTGGCATTCTAACCTGATTTTCCTATATCATAGTATACAAAAATATGCAGACACACACACACAAAGTATGCATGTGTTACAGTCCCACTGTTATTATTCCCCCAAAGACCTGAGAGTTCAACTGAGAAGTCCAGTACATGTGTGGTGAAAAGATAAAAGAGAGAAGGGTAGAGGAGGTGGACATCTTAGCCAGAGGGCCAGAGCTCTAAAAGTGCTGCTAATATGGGGAGAATGGTATGAGAAGAAGCTATATAACCTGCAGAACCTGCCCTGCATTTTCATTTTTAACAACTTCTATTCAATGAAAAGATGTAGACAACATGTTGGTCTATAAATACATAACCTTTAAAAATATTCCCTTTTCAGAACCCTCCTACACTGTTGATGGGAATGTAAATTGGTGTAGCCACTATGGAGACTAGTACAGAGGTTCTGCAAAAGACTGAAAACAGAACTATAGTATGACCCAGCAATATCACTACCGGGCACATACCCAGAGAAAACCTTAATTCAAAAAGGTACATGGTACTAGAGAAATGCAAATCAAAACTACAATGAGATATCACCCCTCACTGGTAAGAATGGGCCTCATTAAAAGTCTACAAACAATAAATGCTGAAGAGGGTGTGGAGAAAAGGAAATACTCTTGCACTGTTGGTGGGAATGTAAACTGATACAGCCACTATGGAAGATGGTATGTAGATTCCTTTAAAAACTAGGAATAAAACCACCATATGACCCAGCAATCCCACTCTTAGCTATATACCCTGAGGAAACCAAAACTGAAAGAGACCCTTGTATCCCACTGTTCATTGCAGCAATATTTACAATAGCTAGAATATGGAAGCAACCTAGATGTCCACTGACAGACGAATGGATAAAGAAGTTGTGGTGTATATACACAATGGAATATTACTCAGCCATAAAAGGAATGCACTTGAGTCAGTTCTGATGAGGTGGATGAACCTAGAATCTATTATACAGAGTGAAGTGAGTCAGAAAGAGAAAGATAAATANCATGCAACACTCTCGACGTTGGAGATAGAGGAAAAAGCGCAAAGGCCCTAACGTAGAAACAGACCTTGTGTGTTCCAAGTAAACCAAAGAGGCCAGGTGGCTGGAATGCAGTGCATGAGGGTATGAAAAGGAAGCTGCATCAGTAAACAGCATGAGTGTTTTTGTTTTGTTTTTAATTCACAGTGAGACAGGATGTCAGCGTCTTGGAGACCATTCAATTTCAGTGTATTCATTTACTATTACTAACAAAAGACTACAAATTTATAGGCTGAAAATAATACAGCTACTATTATTGTGTTTTCTAATTCTTATGCTACATAACAAAGTTAAATATATATTTTATAACTTTGTTACATATAACAAGAACTAGAAAAGAATTATCTCAAAGTTTCCAAGTGTCAGGCTTCCAGGCACATCTTAACTGGGGCTCCTGCCCAGGTCCTCAGCTCACAAGGCTGTCATCAAGGGGTCCGCCAACCTGAATTACGGAGGCTCCACTGGGGATGACTCTGCCGCCAAGCCCATTTGGGTCGCTGCTGCTGCTGCTAAGTCACTTCAGTCATGTCCGACTCTGTGCGACTCCATAGACAGCAGCCCACATGGCTCTGCCGTTCCTGGGACTCTCCAGGCAAGAACACTGGAGTGGGTTGCCATTTCCTTCTCCAATGCATGAAAGTGAAACGTGAAAGTCAAGTCGCTCAGTTGTGTCCGACTCTCAGCGACCCCATGGACTGCAGCCTACCAGGCTCCTCCACCCGTGGGATCCTCCAGGCAAGAGAACTGGAGTGGGGTGCCAATGCCTTCTCCGATTTGGGTCACTGGAGGAATTCATTTCCTTGCAGTCAGAGGACTGAGTCCTGACTTCTTGCTGACTATGGGCTAGAGGCTGCCTGCAGTTCCCTGCCATGTGGGCCTCTCCATAGGCAGTTCACAATATGGCTATTTGCTTCTTTCAGGCCAGCAGGGGAACCTCTCTCCAGTCTGATCCACTGGAGTCTTACATAACCAAACATTCTTGGGAAAGAATCTATCAGCTTGGGTCCAACTGCTCAGAATCAAGCAGGTCCCACCAGTGCTCAAGGGCCTTGAACACTGGGTCACCTTAGAATGTGTCCACCACAACCAGCATCAGCATTTACAAATCTACCTCATTTTTAATGAGTTACCCATGTTTCTTCTTGGGAGCATATAGTTTAATTTTCTCCCCTGTCATTGAAGACTATCTGTTTCTGACTTTTTCCACTAAGATACACACATGGCAGAGAACATGTTCGACATATTTGCAAAATTTTGAGAGAATATCTGTAAAATATTTTGTAGCAGAGATTGCCTTCAAAGTAGGAGTGCATTTTAATCTTTGCTGGATGCTGCCAAACCATTTCAGAAAGGCTGTGCCAACTCACATCAGCCACAGAGAAGACCACTTATGTCAACCCTAAATAGTCACTGGAAGGACTGATGCTGAACCTCCAACACTTTGGCGACCTGATGCGAAGAGTCAACTCATTAGAAAAGGTCCTGATGCTGAGAAAGACTGAAGGCAAAAGGAGAAGGGTGTAGCAAAGGACGAGACGGTTAGATAGCAACACCAACACAATGCACATGAATTTTCACAAACTCCGGGAGATAGCAGAGGACTAGACGGTTAGATAGCATCACCAACGCAATGCACATGAATTTTAGCAAACTCCAGGACAGAAGAGCCTGGCATGCTGCAATCCATGGGGTCAAAAAAGTCAGACATGACTTAGCAACTGAACAATAGTAATGAGATTTACTTCTCTCACATTCCTTAATGGAACCTTACAATTTTTATCAAGTAGGTGTTCTTCATCTATTGATTTACACTTACAACTGGGTGATTTATCTTTTCTTGAGTTAGGTTTACACTCAGGTAATGTATCTTTTTGAAGGACATCAATGATACAGCCTGTTCTCTCATTGTATTTTCTGATTTTTGTTGTATATAAGGAAGCTATTGATGGGGTAATTACTTTTAATCCTTCATCTCAAAGAATCCTTTGATGTACCTAATAGTTCTTCAATCTGTTTTCCTGGGCCACCCGTGTACTCAATCTAATTTGCAAATAATCTAACATTTTCCCCTTCCAGTTTTCATGCAACTCCTTTTTTTTTTTTCTCTTTTCTTGTTTAGTAATCCTAGGATAATAGTTAATTAAATAGCATGTCAAGTCAGAATTTCAACATTTTGAGCATTTTCATGATGAAAACTCTACCTTTAGGGTTAAAATACACATTTTATTTCATTTTAAGGAAGTATCCAAAATTTCTACTTTATTAAAGGGTTTTACTAGGAATTTAAGTGGGCCTTAGGAAGCACCACTATGAACAAAGCTAGTGGAGGTGATGGAATTCCAGTTGAGCTATTTCAAATTTTAAAAGATGATGCTGTGAAAGTGCTGCACTCAATATGCCAGCAAATTTGGAAAACTCAGCAGTGACCACAGGACTGGAAAAGGTCAGTTTTCATTCCAATCTCAAAGAAAAGCAATGTCAAAGAATGCTCGAACTACTTCACAATTGCACTCATCTCACATACTAGTAAAGTAATGCTCAAAAGTCTCCAAGCCAGGCTTCAGCAATACGTGAACTGTGAAATTCCAGATGTTCACGCTGGTTTTAGAAAAGGCAAAGGAACCAGATATCTAGTTCCAGAAAAACATCTATTTCTGCTTTATTGACTATGCCAAAGCCTTTGACTATGTGGATCACAATAAACTGTGGAAAATTCTGAAAGAGCTGTAAATACCAGACCACCTTACCTGCCTCTTGAGAAATCTGTATGCAGGTCAGGAAGCAATAGTTAGAACTGGACATGAAACAACAGACTGGTTCCAAATAGGAAAAGGAGTACATCACGGCTGTATTATTGTCACCGTGCTTATTTAACTTATATAGAGAGTACCTCATGAGAAATGCTGGGCTGGAGGAAGCACAAGCTGGAATCAAGATTGCTGGGAGAAATATCATTAACCTCAGATATGCAGATGACACCACCCTTATGGCAGAAAGTGAAGAGGAACTAAAAAGCCTCTTGATGAAAGTGAAAAAGAGGAGAGTGAAAAAGTTGGCCTAAAGCTCAACATTCAGAAAACTAAGATCATGGCATCTGGTCCCATCACTTCATGCGAAATAGATGGGGAAACAGTGGAAACAGTTGCTGACTTTATTTTTCTGGGCTCCAGAATCACTGCAGATGGTGACTGCAGCCATGAAATTAAAAGATATTTGCTCCTTGGAAGGAAAGTTATGATCAATCTAGATAGCATATTCAAAAGCAGAGACATTACTTTGTCACCATAGGTCCATCTAGTCAAAGCTATGGTTTTTCCAGTAGTCATGTATGGATGTGAGAGTTGGACTATGAAGAGGGCTGAGCGCTGAAGAACTGTTGCTTTTGAACTGTGGTGTTGGAGAAGACTCTTGAGAGTCCCTTGGACTGCAAGAAGATCCAACCAGTCCATCCTAAAGGAGATCAGTCCTG
>SJYW01015498.1:659880-673556 GCA_006410735.1 Raphicerus campestris | reverse complement strand
AGGAGAAGGGGACGACAGAGGATGAGATGGTTGGATGGCATCACCAACTCAATGGACATGAGTTTAGGTAAACTCCAGGAGTTGGTGATGAACAGGAAGGCCTGGTATGCTGTGGTCCATGGGGTTTCAAAGAGTCAGACACGACTGAGCAACTGAACTTATTAGGAATTATGAAAGTTCTTTCAAGCACTTTTAGGCATCTGCTGAAAGATTTTCTCCTTTGCCCTAGCAATACGCTATACTATATTAATGTAGTCCCCAATATTGAGCCGCCCTTGCATTTCAGGGATGAACTCAGCTTAGACTGAAATATTATACTGTTAAAGTGCTGATGTTATTTGCTGGTGTATTATTTAAGATCTTTGCATAAATATTCATAAGTAAAATTGATCTACAACTTTATCTTTGACAGGGTTTGTTAATGCCCTCCTCACATCACAGAAAGAATTTGAAGTTTTTCTTCACTACGCTGTGGACCAGTTCAAATGCCAATAACCGTTAGTTGCAAGTTTAAATGCATTCACCTGTGAAAATATCTAAGCCTGGTACTTCTTAGAAAATGTATGGTAGGTAGTTGAAAAATGTCTCAGTTTATCATTAGCTCACTAATTTCATTCAGGTCTTCAAAATTCTATCCACTGTGTAGCTGTGGTCATTTCCACGTTTCTACTTATACATGCAAGCAGCTCTCTCATCCTTTTTTCTTGACTAACCTAGCCCTTGGTTGAGCTGTTTTAGCTCATGCTCTGTAATCTCACACAAAGTAGGAGATACTTATAAAAGCCACTTTTTTCTTTTCTATTAATTTTATCTTTTATATTTATTATTTTCTTCAAATTTAGGGGGAGGTGGGTGAGCGGAAAGCTATGGTTTTTCCAGTAGTCATATATGGATGTGACAGGTGGGCTATAAAGAAAGCTGAGCACCGAAGAATTGATGCTTTTGAACTGCATGTTGGAGAAGACTCTTGAGAGTCCCTTGGACTGCAAGGAGATCCACCCAGTCCATTCTAAAGGAGATCAGTCCTGAATGTGCATTGGAAGGACTGATGCTGAAGCTGAAACTCCAATACTTTGGCCGCCTGATGTGAAGAGCTAACTCACTTGAAAAGCCCCTGATGCTAGGAAAGATTGAGGGCAGGAGAAGAAGGGGACGAAAGAGGATGAGATGGCCGGATAGTATCACCAACTCGATGGACATGAGTTTGAGTGAACTCCGGGAGATGGTGGTGGACAGGAAGGCCTGGCATGCTGCAATTTATGGGGTCGCAGAGAGTCAGACATGACTGAGCGACTAAACTGAACTGGGTGAGTGGAAGCTTTCAACATATTTCATTCCTTCTGTCTTATGTAGTTATTTAAAGTTATAACTTCCCTCAGAACATAATTTGTGCCTTATCTGCCAAGTTCTAATGCACTTGTCTTCATAATAGTTTTCTAGGCATTGTATGATTTTTTTAATTTCTATTTTGATCCAAGAATCATGAAAGTTTCTAAATTTCCAAATGACCAGATAATTTTTTTGCTTCTATAATTATTATTAAATTTTTTCTGGATTGAGCCTGATATGGCTCAGAAAAAGCAGTATTTTTTTCTGCCTTCTGAAATTTATACTTTTTCTTTGTTACCAAAAATAGATACTGAAGACTTATAAACATTGCTTTATTATCTTCTGAGTTGGTATAGAAAAATATGAGGCAACCAGATGTATCATCCCCACTGGAATTTTGATTTTTCTTCAAAAATCCAATAACTGAGCCATACTCTGTCTCTATATGAATAATTCTGAATGACTTAAAATTCAGAAATGGTTTCTTCCAATTCAGCGACACTTTGATCAGATAAAGGTTTCACTTTGATTCAGGAAAAAGACTCATTTTTATCAGCAAAATTATTTTTATCTGTGCATGTGTTCCTGTATCTCTGGGACCACATCTTACCCTGGGTCATCTCGACCTTGTTTTCCATTCTTACTGCTTCCATTTGTCTTTCTCCTTTCATTGAACGGGTCTGCTTCATCGATGTTGATCCCTTCTTTCTTAACTTTTGATCCTATTCATTTCGATTTTAAATTTGCTCATTTGTTTTGAAATATCACTGGAGGTGTCAGTCTGTTTTCTTAAAGAATTCTCATCACTATTTCTGAACTCCCATTTTACTGAATATTTAGTTCTCCCAGAGAGATAGATAAATTGTAGTAAGGTCACTGCTCTTCCTTAGATCAAAATAAATCCCTCATCCACAGTTTGTATTTCTTCCCCTCTTGCTGCAACAGATTCACATAGACTCCACACTGGGTATTTTGGATTTATTTCAATTATACAAATGTTATGAATGGGCAGCTCTATCAACACTTTCTCTTCACACCACTACATTTAGGGTGACATCTCCCCAAATCTTGTCCCATGTTTTGGATGTCCTTCCATGCTCTAGTTTTGCCTGCCCAGGTGTCTGCAGCCCGAGAATGGTGGATTTCTCTGCAAGAGCTGCCACAGCAAAACACCACAGCTAGGTGGTTTAACAGCAGTTCTGGTGGCTGGAAGTCCAAGATCAAGGTGCTGGGAGGCTGGCCTCTTCCAAGGCTTGTCTCCTTAGCTTATACGTGGTTCTTTCTGTGTCCCCACACTTGCTTTCTTCTGTACATGCACATCCTGGGTGCCTCTTCCTCTTTTTATAAAGAGAGAAGTCCTATTGAACTAGGGCCCCCTCATTTTGGCATCATTTTAATGTCAATTATCTCCTTAAAAATCACCATTGCCTAACAGATTCACACTGGAGGCTAGAACTTCAATATATGAATTTTGAGGGGATATAATTTCCTGGCGGCTCAGACAGTAAACAATCTGCCTGCAACACAGGAGACCCAGGTTCTACACTTGGGTCAGGAAGACTCCCTGGAGAAGGTAATAGCAACCCACTCCAGTATTCTTGCCTGGAGAATGCCATGGACAGAGGAGCCTGACAGGCTACAGTCCATGGGGTTGCAAAAGGTCTCACATGACTGACTGACACACACAATTCAGTCCATAACAACAGGCATGGAGAGGACAGGGATTCAGCCAGGACTGGATGCAGTAGTCTCTGACTTCACCTTTGTGGTTTGGCCAAAATGCCCACGTATGTGTTCGCTCCCCGTCTGGGCTGCACAAGATTCCTGCAGAGGGTGTGGCCCTTCAGCCCCCACCAGGAGCATCAGTCTTACTTAGGTGGCCAGTTTCTCAAACACTTCCTGTCATTCTGCAGGCACGAGATGGACCACGTAAGAGATGATGGCTTCTAGGTGCTCATGCTGGAAGTCAGCAGAGTGGGAAGTGACACTCCTCCACTCTCAGGGGCCCTGCTCTTCCTTTTGCAGAAGCTCTTTTCCCTCTGAAGTTTTCTTTCTGTCTTTCTGTTTCTTGCTGGAGATCACTGATCCGGGAGTATCTCTGAGATGGGAGTATGATCTGCCAAAGCCCCAGCTAGTCTAGCAGAAGAGTTGGATGCTCAGGAGGAGCTTTAGCCTCTGTGGAAATTGCACATCTTGACCCAAAGCTGCCCCAACAATCTACCCCCTTACTCCAAAGGGAGGTGCTGAGGACCACATACATGTCTGCCTCATGTAATGGTCTGTGGAAGGTTAAGTTAGGATAAAAATGAAGATGGCCCACACCAATGTTTGGAAACTCCATTTGGTGGTCTCTAGGCCTTTCCCCAGAGAAGGCAATGTCACCCCACTCCAGTACTCTTGCCTGGAAAATCCCACGGACAGAGGAGCTTGGTGGGCTGCAGTCCACGAGGTCGCTAAGAGTCAGACAAGACTGACCGACTTCACTTTCACTTTCATGCATTGGAGAAGGAAATGGCAACCCACTCCAGGGTTCTTGCCTGGAGAATCCCAGGGACGGGAGAGCCTGGTCTGCTGTCTATGGAGTCGCACAGAGTCAGACACAATTGACGCAACTTAGCAGCAGCAGCAGGCCTTTCCCTCCATTTGGTTGATACCACAGTTTTTCTCTCTTTTTAATCTGTTTTTATTTATATTGAAAAATTATGAGACTTGTCTTCGCTCTTAAAGACTAGTCTTTACTTCTATGCCATGAGGAAGCATATATTTGAGATATCTATTTTAGATAATAAACAGATGACAAATAATACAGATAAATACATTAGTAAAAAGTAATACACTATCTCATGTGGAAACCTATAACTTCACTTTCTCCACTCTGCACACTGCCCAAATGGGTCACATGCTTTTATTAAATTATTTCAGTATCACTCAAGTTCATTTCACCTAGAGCAGGGGTTCCTTAACCGAGGTCTCTCCAGTGTTAGTACCTGCCCTAAAGTCACATGCAAATGGCACATATGCAGTTGTATTTTTTCAGAAAGTGGGTTTGTGACCCTTCAAAGTCTCAACGGGATATGAAACAAAAAACTAGCTAAGAATCTCTGACCTAGAGTAATGAACAGGAAAGTTGCCAAGAATGGGAAACAATGGAAAATTAGAGCCGATTTACAAAAGGTTGAATTCATCTGAATAATAAAGGCAACTAAAAGAATTTTCTTTTAAGATACATGGAATTTGGCTAAAGCCACAGCAGACTTCCAAAAAGGCTTAACTGCTGAGTATGTGTTTGTGGCCCTGGACACTGCAGCAAACAAGTCTTGAAGGAATCATGGAATGATATGGTTATGCACTGAAACAAGTTCTTTCTCCAAGGACCTTTCCACATCAATCTGTCCATAAGCACAGCTGACTCTGAGCTTATAAGCACATTAATCACAAATGACTTAATTCCTTCATTAAGTTTTGAAAATGACAACTAATCCTCTTAGTGGTCATTCCCTTCACTTCCACCTAAAGAGAAATGACATTCCAGAAAAACCAAGTGTTTGAAGCCTTCCCTGGAGGAAGAATGTCTCCACTTTTACTTACTGCTGACGTAGACGGGAAAAATTACCAAAAAAAAGCACAGCCTGTAAATAAATTCCATTTTAAACATACAAAAAAAAAGAAAAGAAAGAAAAGTGGATTCAGCAACAAATTAAAAAATGGGAGGTAGACATAGAGAAAATTATATACTTGAGATTTCGATCCAGATCTTGAGTGACTTTCTGATGTGTGCTGTTTCTTTCCATGAGCATACACAAAATTACTATCATTTACAAAGGATTATAAATCTCCCCCAAAACCTATTAATCCAACCACTGCAGAGGTTCAGTTTGGCACAATCAACAGTCTGCCGCCCGTGTGCACTTTTGGTAATTAAGAATAAGGAATAACAATGACAAACAGCACACCAGCTGTACAGTGATGAATAAGAACTTTCTCGTGCGTACAACCAGGCGCTGGCATGTGTGGCTCAGGCGACTATGAAAAGCTCATGACTTTATGAAACCAAATACAGAGACTTCCTTTCTGACTCCCACACATTCCAGTAGAGACATGCATAAGCACTTTTGCACAATTTAAACTTGGAGCTATCCATGCAGTAATATTCACTGAAACACTATGCATCGTTTAAGCTCAAAAAGGAAAACAAAATATAGCCTTGTTTTTCTTGGGATGGTAGAAGGACCACAAGGAACTTTCTAACTGTGTGGCTTCACGGCCTGAAATCCTTTTTGGAACGAGGCAGGCTGTAAATGAATAAAGCAAGCTGTGTGACCTTGGGTTGGTTACTTTCAACTCCCCAAGCTTCAGATTCTTGCCCAAGTCTATAATCTGCAGACAAATCTACAGTCCCTGCCCTTGCAGCATTAGCTGGTTGATTTCTGCTCTGACCTAGAGCCAGACTAGTGTCTAGAGCACTAGGGGCTCGAGAAGCCCTCAGAGCCCAGCCTCTTACGAACATTCTAGTCTGCTAAGGAACCTTACATTTCATAATTACACACACTATCACCCCTACAGGTCTTGCTTGCTGCTGAAAATGGAAGGCATAAACACCTTCTGGAGAAACAATAAAGGATGCCCGTACAAAGAATTTAAGTGCAGAAACGGTCTCAACCTGGCTTTGGACCAAGAAAGTAACTAGCTTCTCATTGGTCCAAACCTGGGAACTAGACTTCAGCTGTGTCCAAGTTAGTCTCACTGTTGACCTGCCTTCGTGTGTGTGTGTGTGTGTGTGTGTGTGTGTGTGTGTGTGCCTGTCCATACAATACAAGGCAAGGAGCAGCTTAACAATTGATTGAATGGATAATGAACTGCAATAAAAGAAATGATGTCAGCACTAAATATCAGGTCATTTAACTTTTATTGTCAATCATTTCTGACGCTGAAGCTCTAATACTCTGGCCATCTGATGCAAAGAGCCAACTTATTAGGAAAGACCCTGATGCTGGGAAAGATTGAATGCAGGAGGAGAAGGGGACGACAGAGGATGAGATGGTTGGATGGCATCACCGACTCAATGGACATGAGACTCAGCAAACCCCAGGAGATGAAAAGGGATAGGGAGGCCTAGGGTGCTACAGTCCATGGGGTCACAAAGAGTCAGACATGACTGAGCAACTGAACAACAACAAATTTCAGGTATATACACAAGTATATACAAGTAAAAAGAATACTATAGCAAATTCCTCTGTCCACCTCACCAAGTCACTAGCTGATGACCAATCTTAGTTCAGCCATATCCCCAGATTGTTTTGAAGAGGAGTCTAGGCTAAGGACTGTACGTACAGGTCTTTAAGAAGCTTTAGGGGACTAAACTATGCTTAACTCTAGAATTCTAGATACTAGTATCTCAAGAGTAAAAAGAAACATACACTATGCACCAAGATCAGTAGAATTCACCACTGCGTGGTGAAGAAGTAAAAATCAAACCATTCTCCTAAACTGCTATGGGTCAGTGTGTGCATGAGGGCTAAGTCACTTCAGTCGTGTCCAAGATTCTGTGCGATCCCATAAACTGTAGCCCTCCAGGCTACTCTGTCCATGGGATTCCCAGAAAGGAATACTGGAGTGGGTTGCCATGCCCTCCTCCAGGAGACCTTCCTGACCCAGGGATTGAACCCATGTCTCTAAGGTCTCCTACACTGGCAGGAGGGTTCTTTACCACTAGCAACCCCTGGGAAGCCCCACTATGGATCAGAGGGTACTTACAATATGGATATGATTATCTCCCCCAAAAGAGCTAGATAATAATTTTACAAATATCTGCATGTAAAGAAACAATGACCATGAGACATGTCATGGGAGGAGGAAGACAGTGTTAATACTGGATGGAAAGCTCACTGAGGAATACTGAGAAAGGCTGCAGGGAGTTCATCAAAGTTTGCAATAAGAAGGTTTCTTGGAGAAAAATCCAGAAGATTAAACAGAGGCAGGAGCATATCTGAGGAAGGTCAGGCTGAGACAAGAAGGGGGGGTTGACCAGATGCAGAGGAAGGGGGGCAGGAGAGACGTGGCAGCCCCTTGATCCTTGAGGACACGGGGGGCCCCGAAGTCCCGACTCCACAGAACTTAAGGGTGACAACAAACACACCTGACAAAGCTGGCTCCTGGGGCCACTCTCAAGGAGAAATCAACCAACCGGAAAGTTAACAACAGAGAGATTTTTGAGGGACATTTCATCCTGTGCCAAATTCATCCAGTGACATAAGGAGCCACGGCTTACCCTGTATTGACCACACCCTTCCTCCACTCCTCGGCAAAGCGAACCCCGCACTTTCAACAGGGCTGACCACAGGGCACTTCCCTGCTTGAATGGGGAAGACGCTTTCAAAGCAAAAGAGGAAGGGCTCTGAATCCCGATGACAGAGAACATCCTTATAGGCAAAACAGGAATTCACCCTCACAGCTGCCTTGCAAGTTCCTCACCGTGGCTGGTCAAAAAAGATTCCCAGTGAACAGAAAAGCTGAGCCGGCCATCCTGAGAAAGCCCTGTCTGCAAGGCTGGCCTCTGGTTGGCATCTGGAAACCTGGCAAATTAACAGTTCTCTACATTGCTATAAAACATTCCCGAGGGAATTCCCTGGTTGTCCAGTGGTTAGGGCTCCACACTCTTACTGCTGAGAGCCCAGGTTTGAGCCCTGGTCAGGCAACTAATATCCCACAAGCTTCGTGGTGCACCACCCCGCCCCCTTCCCCACCAAATCCCTGAAATGATGCAGCCAAAAAAAAAAAAAATTCAAAACGGTCAGGATGGCCCACCATGCCTCAGCTGTCTACACATAAATATGCAGGTGTGATGCGGAACACTGGCTTTTCTTCCGGAAGTCTGGAATTTGGTACCCGCTTGGCAAAGGATGTGGATGTGCCTACCTCCCGACAGGGCCCGAGTCTCTAAGGCGCTTCCCTGAATAGACACATTCTATGCTTGTGGCTGCATTTTCAGTGCTGGGGGAAGCTGTGTGGGACCCCTCTGGGAGGTGAGACCACACGGAAGATTCCACGTGATTCTTCCAGACGCCTCTGGTGTCATCTTCTCCATTGTATGTCCTTACTGCATCACTGCAAGTACAACCACAAGCTGAGTCCCATGAGTCCCTCCAGCAAATCCCCAGGCACAAGGATGGTTTTAAAGACCCCGGACACACCCAGGGAGGCAGGCGCTAAACTTAAGGGAAGGTCTTGATTTGGAGGACCCCCCCATGGCAGCCTGCTTCCTTAAGCAGTCTACCCACTGTGACCTGCAGTTCCTGGGGAAATTGGAGGAGGATCAGAACAAGAAGTCTGGCAGAAAGACAACAGTTATGCCCCAAGATCCATGAGCTAAGACCGTCAACCCTTCTTTTAGCCATTTCCTGGCTACCATTCGTTATCAGTTGGGTAAGATGACACTATTTGCCATTCTAAAGATGCAGAAGCTGAGACACCAGCATGCGGTCAGTTATCACTGACTAATGCAGCAGTGGGGTTTCAGAACAGCCTTAACTTCAAGGAAATGTGGAAGAATGCAAATGCGATAAAAGGGCTTGCTCTGGGAAGACCTGATGTGCACAGAATGGCCTTCTGCAATCTGTCTCCCGATCTTCTCCCTGTAGCCCCAGTGGCAGAAGTCTGAGCACCAGCACACCTCAAAATAATGCAGAGGCTGTCTCTCGTTACTGGAGAAAAATGCCTCTCGCTGGGGGTCCCTACTGTCTGTGGCCCACCTGAGCAACCAGTATCTTCATGAAAGGTTCCTTCAGTGGCTGGCCCCAGGCAGAGGACAGGAACAACCAAGTGTCACTGACCAACCCACCACCTGCCCCCACCTCGGTTCCTCAGCAGAAGCAGAGAAAGTCAGTCACCAGCAAAAGAGGAAAAAGGCTGAACCTAAAGAAAGGCTCTGGACCCTAATTCTTCAGGGATCATCCTGTAGCTCTTGCTTTCCCTATGGTTCTAGGTTCTTGACCCGAGAGTCTCCAAAATTCCTAAAACTGTATATATGTCTCTTTTGTATACAGATACTATACTACTTTCTGGGAAAAGGACCCAAAGCTTTCCTTAAATTTTCAAAGTGGGTCTTAATGTAATATGCCTTCAACAGATAGAGAGAATGGAGAAGGAAATGGCAACCCACTCCAGTGTTCTTGCCTGGAGAATCCCAGGGATGGGGAAGCCTGGTGGACTGCCATCTATGGGGTTGCACAGAGTCGGACACGACTGAAGTGACTTAGCAGGAGCAGCAGATAGAGGAAAAGGATGTCAGAGACATGAGTAGACTTTAAGAGGCCAACTGGCTGCCTCCAGGTAGACCAGAGGCCCATCATGCCGGGAGACAAATGCAGTGGCGAATGCAAGGAAGAACGGGTACATGATACTGGAGAGCAAGCCCTAGGAAATCAATTGCCTGGGAAAAAAGACCTTATGTGAGATTTGAGAAGAAAGTCATTTCTGGTTTCTACTTTGGTCTAAGATGAGGGAACTAAAGAAGAAAGTTAAAGGTCTAGTCATAAAACTCTGGGAAGAGACCAACAGGTTCCAATCTGGGTGACTTCAAAGTACCAGTTTCTACCTAAAGCTACACTGACCAGACTCACTTGATCTGTTTTCATAAGGAATAGGCCCAAGGAGCAGCTGGACTCAGGGACACGCAGGAGCATAAGCAGAGCCAAATCAAAGCTAATGAATAAACGATCCGGGAATTCATCAAACTGAAAGCACTTTGCACTATGTATTTTCTCATACCATCCCAAGATGACTTGGCTGCAACCAACCTGTCACCAAGCTGACATAAGTATAAAGGGATTTACTCCAGATCTGCTGGTTCTGAGTGTCAGAATACCATGGTCCTGCTCATTAGTGGCCCTGAACATGAANGAAGGGGGGGTTGACCAGATGCAGAGGAAGGGGGGCAGGAGAGACGTGGCAGCCCCTTGATCCTTGAGGACACGGGGGGCCCCGAAGTCCCGACTCCACAGAACTTAAGGGTGACAACAAACACACCTGACAAAGCTGGCTCCTGGGGCCACTCTCAAGGAGAAATCAACCAACCGGAAAGTTAACAACAGAGAGATTTTTGAGGGACATTTCATCCTGTGCCAAATTCATCCAGTGACATAAGGAGCCACGGCTTACCCTGTATTGACCACACCCTTCCTCCACTCCTCGGCAAAGCGAACCCCGCACTTTCAACAGGGCTGACCACAGGGCACTTCCCTGCTTGAATGGGGAAGACGCTTTCAAAGCAAAAGAGGAAGGGCTCTGAATCCCGATGACAGAGAACATCCTTATAGGCAAAACAGGAATTCACCCTCACAGCTGCCTTGCAAGTTCCTCACCGTGGCTGGTCAAAAAAGATTCCCAGTGAACAGAAAAGCTGAGCCGGCCATCCTGAGAAAGCCCTGTCTGCAAGGCTGGCCTCTGGTTGGCATCTGGAAACCTGGCAAATTAACAGTTCTCTACATTGCTATAAAACATTCCCGAGGGAATTCCCTGGTTGTCCAGTGGTTAGGGCTCCACACTCTTACTGCTGAGAGCCCAGGTTTGAGCCCTGGTCAGGCAACTAATATCCCACAAGCTTCGTGGTGCACCACCCCGCCCCCTTCCCCACCAAATCCCTGAAATGATGCAGCCAAAAAAAAAAAAATTTCAAAACGGTCAGGATGGCCCACCATGCCTCAGCTGTCTACACATAAATATGCAGGTGTGATGCGGAACACTGGCTTTTCTTCCGGAAGTCTGGAATTTGGTACCCGCTTGGCAAAGGATGTGGATGTGCCTACCTCCCGACAGGGCCCGAGTCTCTAAGGCGCTTCCCTGAATAGACACATTCTATGCTTGTGGCTGCATTTTCAGTGCTGGGGGAAGCTGTGTGGGACCCCTCTGGGAGGTGAGACCACACGGAAGATTCCACGTGATTCTTCCAGACGCCTCTGGTGTCATCTTCTCCATTGTATGTCCTTACTGCATCACTGCAAGTACAACCACAAGCTGAGTCCCATGAGTCCCTCCAGCAAATCCCCAGGCACAAGGATGGTTTTAAAGACCCCGGACACACCCAGGGAGGCAGGCGCTAAACTTAAGGGAAGGTCTTGATTTGGAGGACCCCCCCATGGCAGCCTGCTTCCTTAAGCAGTCTACCCACTGTGACCTGCAGTTCCTGGGGAAATTGGAGGAGGATCAGAACAAGAAGTCTGGCAGAAAGACAACAGTTATGCCCCAAGATCCATGAGCTAAGACCGTCAACCCTTCTTTTAGCCATTTCCTGGCTACCATTCGTTATCAGTTGGGTAAGATGACACTATTTGCCATTCTAAAGATGCAGAAGCTGAGACACCAGCATGCGGTCAGTTATCACTGACTAATGCAGCAGTGGGGTTTCAGAACAGCCTTAACTTCAAGGAAATGTGGAAGAATGCAAATGCGATAAAAGGGCTTGCTCTGGGAAGACCTGATGTGCACAGAATGGCCTTCTGCAATCTGTCTCCCGATCTTCTCCCTGTAGCCCCAGTGGCAGAAGTCTGAGCACCAGCACACCTCAAAATAATGCAGAGGCTGTCTCTCGTTACTGGAGAAAAATGCCTCTCGCTGGGGGTCCCTACTGTCTGTGGCCCACCTGAGCAACCAGTATCTTCATGAAAGGTTCCTTCAGTGGCTGGCCCCAGGCAGAGGACAGGAACAACCAAGTGTCACTGACCAACCCACCACCTGCCCCCACCTCGGTTCCTCAGCAGAAGCAGAGAAAGTCAGTCACCAGCAAAAGAGGAAAAAGGCTGAACCTAAAGAAAGGCTCTGGACCCTAATTCTTCAGGGATCATCCTGTAGCTCTTGCTTTCCCTATGGTTCTAGGTTCTTGACCCGAGAGTCTCCAAAATTCCTAAAACTGTATATATGTCTCTTTTGTATACAGATACTATACTACTTTCTGGGAAAAGGACCCAAAGCTTTCCTTAAATTTTCAAAGTGGGTCTTAATGTAATATGCCTTCAACAGATAGAGAGAATGGAGAAGGAAATGGCAACCCACTCCAGTGTTCTTGCCTGGAGAATCCCAGGGATGGGGAAGCCTGGTGGACTGCCATCTATGGGGTTGCACAGAGTCGGACACGACTGAAGTGACTTAGCAGGAGCAGCAGATAGAGGAAAAGGATGTCAGAGACATGAGTAGACTTTAAGAGGCCAACTGGCTGCCTCCAGGTAGACCAGAGGCCCATCATGCCGGGAGACAAATGCAGTGGCGAATGCAAGGAAGAACGGGTACATGATACTGGAGAGCAAGCCCTAGGAAATCAATTGCCTGGGAAAAAAGACCTTATGTGAGATTTGAGAAGAAAGTCATTTCTGGTTTCTACTTTGGTCTAAGATGAGGGAACTAAAGAAGAAAGTTAAAGGTCTAGTCATAAAACTCTGGGAAGAGACCAACAGGTTCCAATCTGGGTGACTTCAAAGTACCAGTTTCTACCTAAAGCTACACTGACCAGACTCACTTGATCTGTTTTCATAAGGAATAGGCCCAAGGAGCAGCTGGACTCAGGGACACGCAGGAGCATAAGCAGAGCCAAATCAAAGCTAATGAATAAACGATCCGGGAATTCATCAAACTGAAAGCACTTTGCACTATGTATTTTCTCATACCATCCCAAGATGACTTGGCTGCAACCAACCTGTCACCAAGCTGACATAAGTATAAAGGGATTTACTCCAGATCTGCTGGTTCTGAGTGTCAGAATACCATGGTCCTGCTCATTAGTGGCCCTGAACATGAAGCCTTACACTGGAAGTGATTTAAATCAGGAGGAACAGCAGCAGAGAAGATGGGACAGCCCACCTCCCGAGCCAGCCAGTCCTTAGTTCAAATCCCAGCGCAGCCGTTTCCCATAAGTCATGAGTGAACCCTGAGTAAACTCTGGTGGTAATGATGTGTCCAGGTGGGTTCCGCAGTTCTAACCATGGACCCCTCGGGTGGCAGGTGCTGATCACGGGGGAGGCTGTGCACGCCTGGGGGTGGTGGTTGGGAAACAGGTCCAGGAAACCTTTGTTACCTTCCTCTCAATCTGATGATGATGAAGAGGAGGAGGAGAATGACCTCCAGGGCTTAGCAAGAGCTTTTATCAGCAGTGAAGCTGAGAAGCCTGACCCTGTCCGCTGGGGTGTATGTCACAGGAAAGCCATCCTAGGGGTGGGAAGGAGGTCAGGGAAGAGGAGTCCTTACCCCCTGGTCATAAGAGTCATTTACAGAACAATCATCCTGGTTCTCTCAAACTATAAACAAGTCAGCACTAAAAAGAAATGAGCTACCAAGCCATGAAAAGACTTGGGGGGGGGGGG
>SJYW01015498.1:639725-651051 GCA_006410735.1 Raphicerus campestris | reverse complement strand
CAGCATGCGGTCAGTTATCACTGACTAATGCAGCAGTGGGGTTTCAGAACAGCCTTAACTTCAAGGAAATGTGGAAGAATGCAAATGCGATAAAAGGGCTTGCTCTGGGAAGACCTGATGTGCACAGAATGGCCTTCTGCAATCTGTCTCCCGATCTCCTCCCTGTAGCCCCAGTGGCAGAAGTCTGAGCACCAGCACACCTCAAAATAATGCAGAGGCTGTCTCTCGTTACTGGAGGAAAATGCCTCTCGCTGGGGGTCCCTACTGTCTGTGGCCCACCTGAGCAACCAGTATCTTCATGAAAGGTTCCTTCAGTGGCTGGCCCCAGGCAGAGGACAGGAACAACCAAGTGTCACTGACCAACCCACCACCTGCCCCCACCTCGGTTCCTCAGCAGAAGCAGAGAAAGTCAGTCACCAGCAAAAGAGGAAAAAGGCTGAACCTAAAGAAAGGCTCTGGACCCTAATTCTTCAGGGATCATCCTGTAGCTCTTGCTTTCCCTATGGTTCTAGGTTCTTGACCCGAGAGTCTCCAAAATTCCTAAAACTGTATATATGTCTCTTTTGTATACAGATACTATACTACTTTCTGGGAAAAGGACCCAAAGCTTTCCTTAAATTTTCAAAGTGGGTCTTAATGTAATATGCCTTCAACAGATAGAGAGAATGGAGAAGGAAATGGCAACCCACTCCAGTGTTCTTGCCTGGAGAATCCCAGGGACGGGGAAGCCTGGTGGACTGCCATCTATGGGGTTGCACAGAGTCGGACACGACTGAAGTGACTTAGCAGGAGCAGCAGATAGAGGAAAAGGATGTCAGAGACATGAGTAGACTTTAAGAGGCCAACTGGCTGCCTCCAGGTAGACCAGAGGCCCATCATGCCGGGAGACAAATGCAGTGGCGAATGCAAGGAAGAACGGGTACATGATACTGGAGAGCAAGCCCTAGGAAATCAATTGCCTGGGAAAAAAGACCTTATGTGAGATTTGAGAAGAAAGTCATTTCTGGTTTCTACTTTGGTCTAAGATGAGGGAACTAAAGAAGAAAGTTAAAGGTCTAGTCATAAAACTCTGGGAAGAGACCAACAGGTTCCAATCTGGGTGACTTCAAAGTACCAGTTTCTACCTAAAGCTACACTGACCAGACTCACTTGATCTGTTTTCATAAGGAATAGGCCCAAGGAGCAGCTGGACTCAGGGACACGCAGGAGCATAAGCAGAGCCAAATCAAAGCTAATGAATAAACGATCCGGGAATTCATCAAACTGAAAGCACTTTGCACTATGTATTTTCTCATACCATCCCAAGATGACTTGGCTGCAACCAACCTGTCACCAAGCTGACATAAGTATAAAGGGATTTACTCCAGATCTGCTGGTTCTGAGTGTCAGAATACCATGGTCCTGCTCGTTAGTGGCCCTGAACATGAAGCCTTACACTGGAAGTGATTTAAATCAGGAGGAACAGCAGCAGAGAAGATGGGACAGCCCCACCTCCAGAGCCAGCCAGTCCTTAGTTCAAATCCCAGCGCAGCCGTTTCCCATAAGTCATGAGTGAACCCTGAGTAAACTCTGGTGGTAATGATGTGTCCAGGTGGGTTCCGCAGTTCTAACCATGGACCCCTCGGGTGGCAGGTGCTGATCACGGGGGAGGCTGTGCACGCCTGGGGGTGGTGGTTGGGAAACAGGTCCAGGAAACCTTTGTTACCTTCCTCTCAATCTGATGATGATGAAGAGGAGGAGGAGAATGACCTCCAGGGCTTAGCAAGAGCTTTTATCAGCAGTGAAGCTGAGAAGCCTGACCCTGTCCGCTGGGGTGTATGTCACAGGAAAGCCATCCTAGGGGTGGGAAGGAGGTCAGGGAAGAGGAGTCCTTACCCCCTGGTCATAAGAGTCATTTACAGAACAATCATCCTGGTTCTCTCAAACTATAAACAAGTCAGCACTAAAAAGAAATGAGCTACCAAGCCATGAAAAGACTTGGGGGGGGGGGGCCTCAAACACACAGTACTAAGTAAGAGAAACCGATCTGGAAAGGCTCATACTGTACAAGTCTAACTACCTGACATTCTGAAAAAAGGCAGCATTGTGAAGACAATAAAAGATCAGTGTCAGCTAGGCTGGGGGTGGAGGGTGGAGGGGAGGGAAGGGATGAGCAGGCTGAGCACAGGACATCCAGGACCATGAAAACACACCGACGGTTATGATGAATAAAACTCGTAATGTGTTTGGCTAACACCAAGAAGGTACAGTCCTGAATATTCATAGAAGGCACTGATGCTGAAGTTCCAATACTTTGGCCACCTACTGCGAAGAAGACTCATTGGAAAAGATCCTGATGCTGGGAAAGATTGAAGGTGGGAAGAGAAGGGGACAGCAGAGAATAAGACGGTTGGATGGCATCACTGACCCTATGGACATAAGTTTGAGCAGTCTCCGGGAGGTGGTGATGGACGGGGGGCCTGGCGTGCTGCAGTCCATGGGGTCACAAAGAGCTGGACATGACTGAGTGTCTGAACTGACTGAAGAAGGAACAATACCACGAATGAACCCTGAATAAACTCTGGTGATAATGACGTGTCCAGGTGGGTTCCTCAGTTCTAACAGATGAACCCCTCAGGTCGCGGGTGTCGATGATGGAGGAAGCTGTGCGCGCACTGGGGAAGCTGTGTGTGCATCGGGGAGGCTGTGTATATGTGGGGACGGGGTCAGGGAGGGACAGGTATGGGAACTCTTTTCACCTTCCTCTCAATTTTGTTATAAACCTAAAACTGTTCTAAAAAATGCAAAGTTTGTTCAAAAATACAAATAAGTCACTACAGCTGTGTGACATAAAATGTTCAGTTATGCACACCTCGTCAGACAGCTACAGCACAGATGTTAGGAGCAGACTTTGGAAGCAGAAAGACTGTGTTCAAACGCCAGCTCAGCCCCTTGAGCAAGTTACTGAGCCTCATTTTCTTCATCTGTAAAATAGCTCCCAACATCCTTGCGTAGGTCTTGACTGGATAGATACTTTAGCTTTTCTTCTTTCACGGACGAGAAAATTGACAGTGAGGGTCAGTGGGGGGCCCCGAGGTCACACACCTGGTGGAGCTAAGATTCCAACCCAAGGAATTTTGTGCTCGAGCCCACTCTGCTGCATTCTGTGATCCCGTCTGCAGAGTACTACAATAAAATGTCATGTCGGGAGCGGAGCCTGGTACCAGCACATCATCACCCCTCTGTTAATACTGGCTACTGGAATTATTACTGTTCTCCGTTTGAGCTTAGGGTTTCACTGGTGGCTCAGCTGGTAAAGAATTCACCTGTAATACAGGAGATCCAGGTTCAATCCCTGGGTCAGGAAGATCCCCTGGAGAAGGAAACAGCAACTCGCTCCAGTATTCTGGCCTGGAAAATCCCATGGACAGAGGAGCTTGGCAGGCTACAGTTCATAGGGTCACAGAAGACATGACTTCTCAACCAAACCAAATTTGAGCTTGAGAGATACGNTGGAAAATCCCATGGACAGAGGAGCTTGGCAGGCTACAGTTCATAGGGTCACAGAAGACATGACTTCTCAACCAAACCAAATTTGAGCTTGAGAGATACGGAAGAGCCAGCTCTGAAAGTTGGTTTCTTGATTTTACAAAGAAACTTTAAAGGAGGGTGGGGGGAGATCTGTCCATGCAAAAGCCAGTAAACACCCCACACTCTGCTGCCCCCTAAGAAAAGGCACTGATGGTGGTTTCTCCAGGGCTCTACCACACAAACCCAGCTCTTGGATCCTTATCTTCCCTTCCAAGACTTCTGGATGATGTTGGGAATATAAACAACATAAAAGGGAGGTGAACAAAAGGATCAGAATCCTCCTTGCTATTTTTAACTATTTCGATACTGACTGAGTGTCAAGCTCTAAGCAATGAGACCGGTCTTTGCAGCTCTGTGTCTCCAGAGTCTCTAGCCAAGACTTCCAGATTGGGCCAGACCTCAGCCATCTTCCAGCTTTTCTTCAACTCCTCAGATCCANAAAAAAAAAAAAAAAACCTTTGAAAAGTTCTCAAAATAATCTTGCCACAGAGTTTGACCTCTACACTGAGTGATCACAACTCAGGCAGACTCAACTTTCAGAAACTTAGAAGTTTTATTGTTGTTGCTGGGGTTTCAGACATTTCTTTTCCTCTCACATGAAAACTGGTGCTGCCTAGCAACCCAGTGGCAGCAAAGCTAAATCAAGATGCATTTTAGGTTGGGTTCTTTTTGAAAAAGAATCTTTCTGCCATTAAACAACAAGCGTGTGCTAAGACTGGAAGGTTCCTCATACTCAGTGAAAAATGGTTAGCATGCTGCTCACTTGAGTCTCACTGGCGTTAAAGGATGACAAGATATCAGGAGACGGCCAGTTTGGGTGTGTGGTTTCTGTATCCACAGGAATGGAGCCAGGCTCCACGTATCCCAAACAGAACTCACATGGCTGCTGCTGGCCTGCAGGTGAGGCCCAAACAGGGGATCCTTCCCGCCATCCATCCCACCAGTCGCAGACAGACTCTTCTAGCTTTGGGAAAATCCACTGGATGCAAGGTCAGACAGTCAGCCCCAAGGTCAGCAGAAATGAACCATCCCTGCCACCATCCCCGTTGGATACCCTTCTCCACGTGGTATAATTTAACATCTGGGGACTACACTGCACACCTGAGGGGGAACATGTATGCCTTCTCACCTCTATTCCTACTAAGTGCTCTGTGATACACAGCAAGCCTGCTCTGTTACACAGTCCCATCCAACTCTTTGCAACCCATGCCCTATAGCCCGCCCGGCTCCTCTGTCCATGGAATTCTCCAGGAAAGATACTGTAGTGGGTTGCCATTCCGTTTCTCAATGGGATCTTCCCAACCCAGAGACTAAACCTGCATCTCCCGCACTGGCAGGTGAATTCTTCACCGCAAGCCACCTGGGAGGTTCCTGTGACAGGGGTACAGGCTAGTCAAGAACTCTGCAACCTGTGTTACACAAAAAGAAGGATAAAGGAAGTCTACTGAAGAAAGTCATGAACAGGAACGTGACATCAGCCTTTACCACAATGCATGACCATCTCCACCAGCTTCTGTTTTCTCAGCAAGAAAAAAAGACACAGGGATTTCCCTGGTGATCCAGTAGCTGGGACTCCACGCTTTCACTGCCAGGGTCCAGGTTCAATCTCTGGTCAGGGCTACTTCTTGCATGCCACACAGCACAGTCAAAAAAAAAAAAAAGACACAGGCTGACTCTGAGCCTATTTCAAAGGCAAAAATGATTCTTTTAGCAAAGTTACAGAAATCCTCATAGAGGAAAAGATTTATGTAAACAAAACGTGATTGTTTGTCAGCACCTTGTGGTCCCCAGAAATTGTACTGAACACAAGCTAAAACCAGGAAAAAACCTCATCACCTACTGTCCCTCAGAATCAATGACCTTGAGAGCAAACCCATCACACTGAAAATCCACCCAAAATCCTTAACAAGATAAATATAACTTAGATAACTATAGTATGACACGTACTTCGTGAAGTGATTTTCTTGACAGTAACTTTATATACCTCACTTGAAATAAATTGCCGCTTTCAATAAGAACATAAAATGAAGCAGACAGTAAAAGAAAACCACTGTGAAACAGGATTTTTGCCTTTTTTTTTTTGATGATCCTCAAAGGCTCTTCTGAATGTTCAAGGGCCCTAGGGGAACAGATCAGGGCAGAGGCATGGAGGGAGTCACATTATAAACATAAAATTCTTTTATGACATTAAAAATGTATAAAATAACAGAACATGCTCAACTGAAATAGACCCTATAACTCAAGAGGGTTCTTTATACTTAGTTTAAGCTCCTCTGAGGATCATCCCCAGCCCAGCTGTGAGCTAACAGAAGATCAGGTATGAGAATGGTGACCAAACCATGTACAATGCAGGTGAAGGAGCCCACATCATCCTTCCCTTCCCTGGCAAGCCTGCTCTGACTTTTCCTCCTGTACGTTCTTCTGTGACTCGGGAAACACCGAAAGTAGGCCCAGACTAATCACCCACTCCTGAACACTCATGCACTTATGGCCTTAGAAGCTGCTCTCACCAGACATCTTACTCTTGGAGAAAACATGTCTTCCATTAGCCCTCAAACTTGCCTGTCTCCCAAAAGCAACTGGCGTCACTGAACAACAAAGCCCAACTGTCTGCTGGGCATCCGACTCTTTGCAACGCAATGGACTGCAGCAGGCCAGGCTTCCCTGCCCTTCGTGAGTTTGCTCAAACCCACGTCTCTTAAGTCGGTGATGCCATTCAACCATCTTATCCTCTGTCACCCTCTTCTCCTCCTGCCTTCAGTCTTTCCCAGAATCAGGGTCTTTTCCAGTGCTGGGGTGATCTTGCTAGATATCCAGCAACCACTAAAATCCTGCATGTTATAAACTAAACTCAATCTTACTTCTGCCCCAAACACATTTTTCCCTTCTTTCATTAGTAACACCAATATTCTCCTGAAATGGAGTACCCAGCATCACTTATAGCCCCTTCCTCTGAGGCGCCCCACAAATCCGGCACCTGGATTTTGTCTCTTCTACCTCACAAACTGATGCTCTCCCCCAGAAATGCCCCATTCTCACCAGCGTGCCATGAGACCTCTCACCTGGCCCCTCACTCCTCTGCTTTCATCGCAAACCTTGCTGCCGGGTTAAGCAGCTCACTTCAAAATGATAAGAGGCCCTGGTACCTCCAAAATTACACCCCAAGTCCTGTGTCGGCAGTCTCAACCTCTCCACACCTGGCCTGAATCTCTTTCCAGTCTCATCCCGTGCCACTCACCCGCGTTCCAACAAGAGGTGCATTCCCAAAACACACACCGACTCGCTGCTTCTCTGATTACATGATGCCTCATACCTGAAATGTCCCCTTAAAACACCTCCACCTGTTCAAACTCCATGCTACAACCTATTCAAGTCATCTTTTCCGGAAGCCTTCCAGATTCCCCGCAGCTGGACATAAACTCTGCTCATAACCTCCCGGCAGCTTTCTCTCTTCTGTCTGAGCACACTTACCCTCCACCACTCCATTTCTTCTTTTCCCTATAGGACTGTCTTCATCTCTCTCAAATCTCACATTGTGTCTGACGCAGAGCAGGAGCTCGTAACAGATGTACTGAATTAATCCTCAACTAGTTGGCCCTCCGTGGGTTCCCCATTAGCAGACTCAGCCCACAGCAGATCAAAACTATTCAGAAAAAAATTCCAGAAAGTTCCAAAAAGCAAAACTTGCATTTGCCCCACACTGGCAACTATTTACACAGTATTTACACTGTATTAGGTAATATCAATACAAGTAATCTAGAGATGATGTAAAGAATATATGAAAATGTATATAGTCAAGTTGCTCAGTCATGTCCAACTCTTTGTGAGCCCATGGACTATATATAGCCCACCAGGCTCCTCCATCCATGGGATTTTCCAGGCTAGAATACTGGAGTGGGTTACCATTTCCTTCTCCAGGAGATCTTTCCAACCTAGAGATTGAGCCCAGGTCTCCCGCATTGTAGGCAAATGCTTTACCATCTGAGCCACCAGGGAAGTCTCACAGGAAAATGTGTATAGGATATGTGCAAATACTATGCCATTTTATATAAGCGACTAGAAAATCTGTGGATTTTGGTATCTGCAGGGGATCCTGGAACCAACTCCCCACAGATATCAAGGGAACAACTGTATACTTAAAGAACAAAACAAACGCAAAACTCGCACATTCTAAGGTGAAGCCCCTATTTGAAAATCCTTGGGGATTTCACAGTACCCTTTCCATCTGGGAAATGCAATTTTCTGGTTTGCAAAGGAAAAAAGACCTTGATAATATTTTTGGCCCATGAACACTTTTCTTAAAACAACATCTTAATGTACTGAGTGGAAATGAAGCCAAAACATATGGATTAGGTTTCCTATAAAGTACATATGGATTTTATGAAAACAGCAAAGAGCCTTGGATAAAATGTGATCTCCAAAGATTAACCAGGGGTCCTTTTCCAATTCCAAAATTAATCTGGAGCTCTCTTGCTTTAATTACATGTTGAAAGTTTCCTTTTCTGACTTAGCAACTTTCCTGGTCAGAGTTAACATATTTCACATTCCTAGGGAAGAAAAATAAGTAACTAAGGAAAAGAAAACATTTTCTTTCTATTGTCATTTTGGCCGTTTCATTTCACTGCTAGCTTCTCCTCTTTTTTGAATTATAATTATTTTTCCTTCCTCACGAGACTATTCTTTCTCACATTTCCTATCCTTTCTCATTTTCCTCTTTGCTCTCAAACATTAAAAGGAACTATCAACATATCCCTCTTTCACCACATTCAAGACAAACATCAGCCTCTTTAGGTGGTGTATGGAGATCAGTTGTCAAGGAAACATATGGCTCAGGTGGGGCCAGACATCCACAGGAAGTGTTTCTACAAAACCGCTCTTGTCGGCAGAAATACTCTTCCCCATAGCAGAGCACAGACTCTTCCGTGAAGCCCAAACAGAAACAAAAAGCTGGGAGTGAGAGTGAAAGTGGACAAGGATGGGACTTCCCAGGTGGTCCAGTGGTTAGGACTTCGTGCTTTCAATGGGAGGGGGCTGCAGTTCAATCCCTGGTGAGGGAGACAAGATCCCACATGCCTCAGGGCCCAAAAAACAGAACATAAAACAATATCTTAACAAATTCAACAGAGACTTAAAAAAATGGTCCATGTTAAAAAAAAAATCTTAAAAAAAAAAAAAGTGCCCAAAGGTGAAATTGAAGTCGGGGGAAAGAGAGAGAATGGAGAAATTAAGTTCTCAAAAATGTTCATTAATCCAAACTAACTGCCCTTGGACTGCAAGGAGATCCAACCAGTCCATCCTAAAGGAGATCAGTCCTGGGTGTTCACTGGAAGGACTGATGCTGAAGCTGAAACTCCAATACTCTGGCCACCTAAAGTGAAGAGCTAACTCATTTGAAAAGACCCTGCTGCTGGGAAAGATTGAGGGGAGGAGGAGAAGGGGACGACAGAGGATGAGATGGTTGGATGGCATCATCAACTCAATGGACATGGGTTTGGGTAGACTCCAGGAGTTGGTGATGGACAGGGAGGCCTGGCATGCTACAGTTTATGGGGTCGCAAAGAGTCGGACACGACTGAACTGAACTGAACTGCCCCAACCCAAGCAACCCTTAGGGTGCCCCAAACGTGAGCCCACACACTCAGGGAACAATCTGAAACTCAGTCTCTCATCTCTTGGTAGGAGACCTCGGGACTTCAGTCAATATCAGCTGTGCATTCACAGCACTACCTAGCTCGGCCACAGCAAGGGGGAGAGCGCAGACTAGGAGCCCTTCACTTAATTCTATAAAACTCCAGCTCCGCGCATGGGTCCAGTTCCATCTGCAGTAACTACTGCAACTGGCTCGACAACACTGCTTGGAAGTTCCTGTAAGATTTAACAGGGTGAAAGCAGCCCTCACTACTTCCCAGAAGAACAGAATCAGGTACTTATCTCCCCAGCACCAAAGAAGAGAAGAAAACGGCAAGCCACAGCATTAGGCGGGGGAGCCTTTTATCAGAGAGCAAGACCCAGAGTGGGTATTTTCACAAATAGATTGAATAAAAGTTCTCTAATTGGGATTTAACCTAATGACAGCTGCATTCCTAAACATTTTCTAGAAGCTTAGAGTCTAATTATTTCTTTTCCACAAAGCGAATAGTAGCCATTGTGCCATGAAGCTGTCTTACTGGAGAGCTCACTGTACACGCTAACGAGGTTTAATGACTGTTTGACGGGACCATAAAAGGAGGCATAAATGCACCACTAGCTGCCGAAAAACAAAACCGAAAAACCCCCACCAATGTCTGACACTCATAAGCAAACTGCTTTTGCCACCTCATAAAGTGCATCTCTAACTAGGTTTCAAGCCTCACTTTTCAGTGGGAAGTGATATTCGCGTAAGCTAGAATTGCTCCAGCCAGCAGAAGACACAAGAAGAATCCAAAGAACATTCTTGCCACGCTTTGTTCAAAGGGACTACACCTCTCTCTGTCTCCTTCCACTTCTTTGACCTCCATATATTTACTGAATCCATTAATTCACCAAATAAATATTAACAGAGTGCCTATGGAATACCAGGATTTATTCTAAATGTGCAACAAGATCTCTGTCCTCAAAGATCTAGAAGAGAGAAATGGGTAACAACTAGAAAAGTAAGCACATTTGCACAGGATGTTAGGGATGTGAGCTGTGGGATACAGTTCCCAAAACACGACTCCAACCCCCTAGATGGTGACTTACTTTCCATCTGGGGCTGTCATGTTTGTCTTCGCCTCCCAGCACCTAATACATGCTTATCATATAACACAACCCCAATTTTTTAGAAAATTTAGTAAGCAATTAAAGCTGTTGACCAATCATTAACCGTTTTCCAATTCCCTGTCTTAGAAGTAAGAAAACCGTAACTCAGACAACACCTATGCCCCCTAATGTTCACTGCAGCACTGTTCACAATAGTCAGACCTATCAACAGAGGAAAGGGCAAAGATGCACACATATACGATGGAATACTACTCAGCCGTAACATGGCGCGAAATTGGATCATTTGCAGAGACATGGGTGGACCTAGAGTCTGTCATACAGAGTGAAGTAGGTCAGAAAGAGAAAAACAAGTATAGTATATTGACACACACATGTAGAATCTAGAAAAATGGTATAGATGAATTCATCTGCGAGCAAACATAGAGACGCAGACGTAGAGAACAAGCTTATGGCTGCCAAGTGGGGAAGAGGGATGGGGTGAATTGGCAGACTGGGGCTGACATATATACACTACTGGCACTGTGAATAAAATACGTAACTAGTGAGAACCTACCGTATAGTTCAGACAACTCTGCACAGTGCTCTGTGGTGACCCACGTGGGAAAGAAAACCAAAAAAGAGGGGATATGCATATATGCACAGCTGATTCTTTATGCTGTAGAGCAGAAAATAACACAACACTGCAAGGCAATTATACGTCAATAAAAATTATTTTTTAAAAAAAAGAATAAGAATGAGGAAAGTTAGGTCCTGCTCTATATGAACAGAAGAGGAGGAAAAGATCCTAGAAGATCTTGAAAGAGTCCATTTATTTTGAAAACTCATGCATTCCTCTGAACACAGAGAAACAAACAATAGGATATGTTACCCAAGAGACTATTCATTTTAAGCCAGAGATTCTCAACCTGGAGGCCCCAGGTTCAAGAATGCATGTGGATCTCCTGACATTGTTGGCATAGCTGTGAGGAGAGGAGGGAGTTGTGTGTGTTTTTCGGGGGGGGGGGGGGGGGGGGGG
>SJYW01015498.1:612470-638863 GCA_006410735.1 Raphicerus campestris | reverse complement strand
TGAAACAGACCAACAACAGATGTTTTCCCTGTATTACAGAAAACAGAACCTGAGTGAGAAATCCAAGGAGAGGAGCAAGAAACAGCCTACAACATGGCCAGTCCCCATTTGCATCTGGAGTAAATGTTGCTTCCTTAAACCAGTGGAATAACCGAAGCCTAGGTAAGCTTAAGATTTATGGAACTCCACCAAAGACACAAACTCCATGAGGACTTCTCAGAGCCAGGCTTACCATCATGAGAATAAAATCACCACATAAAAATGTAAGAGGACAGGCATACCTCACACGGAAATAAGACCCAAATAGGAACTACCCTAAGCAAAGGAGGAAAAAGGCACTTTTACCTTTTCATGGTTTTCAATTAGAATTTCCACAACGATGTTCTGAAACTTCAAATCCATGAGGGCAGCAACAGTCTCTTCCTGTGGCCTCATGAGAGTTGGTCCAAACACCACTCCTAAATTTGCCACGGTCATAAGGTTCTGCTTGGAGTGATTTGAAACACTAGTAAGATGAAAGGGGGTAAGAAGGTCTCTGGTTAAAAGAAGGGGCAGTGACCATGGGATGTCTGCAACACTGCCTTTTGCTACATGCAAGAAGCCAGACTCAGCTGGCCCCAGTGTCCACCACTGTGGGGGCCATGCCTGCCTTCCCACTTCCTTCCTTTTCTTTGATGCTCTGTTTAACCATAGCACCCTTCTCAATAATTCTATGTCTATGCTAAGCTTGTGTCCCTGAAGGCCTTCATTTACAGTTTTCCTTTCTATTAAGAACACCCCTTCTTTCCCCTGGTCATTATACACTTGTTTCCAAAGACTCCCAGACCACTTGGCACCTTTGCAAGAAGCATCATCACAAGCACACAGAGCTTGGTCAGAACAGCCATTCTTCCACTGTGCAGCCAACAACCTGGGCGACTGTTCTCACCAGCCCTGCCACCCAATTCAAGTCTCAACTCCAAGGTCTTATCCTTGAAAAGACCCTCCATCACAACTCTTTATAGTCCCAAACCCAATACATATTCTTTATCCCTCACTCTTCCTTAGCCTTTTTACCACTTACCACCTGACATGATTTTATTTGTAGTCTGTTCATTATCTTTTCCCGTTTTAGAAAGAAGGTACTTCACGAAGACAGGGACTTTATGTTGTTCAACTATGTGTCCACCTAACACTTCAGAAGGCACTCAGAAAATACTGGCAGGCCATATGAATGAATGGTCTATAGCAGTAGGACCCCTGGAAGCACATGCTATTTTCTCACCTTCCGTTTCTTTTGTATGTGTGTGTGAAATACAGGTTATGAAACAGTGTTCCTCAGCTTCCTCTCACCTCTAAAATTCTACAATTATAGTGACCTAGGAGTCATTTATATATGAAGAAAGAGCTAATTTCCCCCACCGAATTATTAGCTTTTGCTTACTTTGTAAACAGGGAGCGGGAAAAAAAAAATGGAATGGATTGAATGAAATAGCTACCTATTACTGGATTAAACAAATTTCAAGGATATATCCATGCAGACTCAGAGTTAGGTAGGTGTGAAACCCAGCTAAATTTGCTAACAGGCTTATAATCACATGGCCAGAATTGGTGCATAGGGAAATGTTTAAGATTCTCTTTCCTTACTTCTAATCAAACCCTGAGTTGCTGGCAGTGAAGTTAAGCAAATAATTATACAACTTCATGAACGCATCACATTTCATCACTCTTGTCCAAAACACACACAGCGAGGCAAGCGTCCAGCCTGCCCTTGCAGGTGTGGCCCCTGGTATTGTGTCCACAGCCCCAGTTCAAAGCGTTATAGACCCACACCACCACACGGCACCCAGAGCGAAATAAAGCAAGTCAGGAAGAAAAAGAGGCTTACTTAGTTAAGTGTTTCACCAAAATATCCAACATTTCTTTATTTTTTTCTGGCAGTTTGTGTACCAAGAAATGGATGGCATTAACACGAGATTCCGGGCTGCCGCTCTCTTTGAAAAAAGAAAAACAGAAAAGTTAGCAGAGAATTTAGAATGAAATATAGGCCTGAAAACAAACAATTGCAACAGCTCATCCATTAAATCTTCAAGCACAGAATTTACACGTATTTTGCCACCGTTCAAAGGAAAAGAAAACCCATCTTTCTCCCTATTATGAATCTTCTATGCCTCCCCTATGATGTAATTTCAGTGCAGCGGCAAATAATGCCTTTGCCTCAGCTGGTATTTAAGAACAGAAAGCGACCACAGCTTCTCACTCTGGCATGCTGCTCAAGTCTGCTCCTCACCTACCTGTTGACTCTAGTCATGGGTCACCACCTCACAATGGAATGCAAATAAAATCTCACCAAGTGGCTTCTTTCCTTTTGTGCATTAAATTTTATCCCCCAAAATGATATGCTGAAAGTCTAACTCCCGGTATCACAGAATGTGAATGCTTTTTAAATGTATCATCTCGTTTTCATCAGGTGTGGTAAGACACACAGACATGAAAACTGTCATGAAGGAAGAAGCTGATCCTCATAGATCCCTAGAAAAAGGGGGAAATACAATGCCAGGCAGGGCCATGCGGGGAAGCACCAGGGGTGGTCAGGAGGTGAGGGCAAGATGCTTTACTGTGCTCTTTCTGAAGGAACAGGCAAGGCAGGGTCAGCTTAGGATTGCTTGGTGCAAATCTTTCAACAGGCTCAGGGATATAAAGACTGTTCCTGATTATCTGGCACCTGGCACTGGGGTGATTAAGGCAGGAGGATGTTGGCCTGGAATGTTAGAACCTGAAAGATGGGGTTAGGGAGGGAATATAAGCTCTGGATTGGTTAGTTCGCATATGGAAAGTGTGCTCAGGTTAAATATCTCTAGGAATTGGGTAGCCCTGGAAAGGACAGTCTCCCAGACAGGCCCCAGATGTAAAAACATTAGGATCACACGCTGTGCCTGACACAGTGCTTATTTAGAACAGGTCACTGAAGATGTCATTAGTTAAGATGAGACAACAGTGGAGAAATGTGGTGCTGCCCACCGGGCTCCTCTGTCCGTGGAATTTTCCAAGGAAGAATACTGGAGCACGTTGCCATCTCCTTCTCCAAGGAATCTTCCCAACCCACGGGGTTGAACCCAGGTCTCTCCAAGGAATCTTCCCAACCCAGGGGTTGAACCCAGGTCTCTTGTGTCTCCTGCACTAGCAGGCAGGTTCTTTACCAGCTTAGCCACCAGGGAAGCCCCAAATCCAATATGCCTGCTGCCCTTATAAGAAAACAAAGGCCCGGGGGAAGACGGCCACTATGAAGGCAGACACAGGAGAGACCATCGTGTGCCAATGGAGTGATGAAGGTGCAAGCCAAGGGTCACCAGGAATTGCCAGGAAACGTCAGAAGGTGGAGGAGGCAAGGAAGGACCCTACCCTAGAGTCTTCCAAGGGAGCAGGCCCTGCTGACACCTGGAATTCGCACCTCACTTCTTGAACTGTAAGAGAATGAACTCCTGTTTTAAGCCATTCAGTTTGTGGTTCTTTGTCACAGTGGCTTAAGGGAACAAATAGAGTCCCTTAATGCCTTAGGACTTTGTTCTTATCATCCATGGCTCTTATGAACAATGTGCCCAAATTCCTTTTATTGTGTTGATGGAAAATTAAGGAACACATCAAAAAAAAAAAAACGCTTAATATTGAAAATCATGCTTGAGTTTTCAGAGGTGTCGCAGAAGTGGTTAACGAGAATTAGCCGCTCAGGTTACCACATCAGGAAGGAAGGTTGCCAACTGCTGTGGAAGTTCACAGAGAGCTGGCAGGGACGCGCAGGAAGGCTTCACATAAGGGAGAGCACTGCAGCAGGGGCTTGAAAAACAGGAAAGGTTTCAGGGACAGGCGGAACTGGGAGGTGAGGGGTACATTCTGCATTCGGCAAACAGTGTGAGAAAGTACACAGCCTCCTCACAGAGGGCAGCTTCAACTTACAGAAAGGTGGTCAGAACCAAACTTTGGTCTGTAAAGACCAATCTTACTCATCCATAAGAACAAAATAATGCCCGCTGCAGTGATGCGGATGGACCTAGAGAGTGTCACACTGAGTGAAGTCAGACAAATATCATATTGCTCACATGCGCCATCTTTTTTAAAAGTGGTACAAATGAACTTATTTACAAAACAAAAATTGAATGACAGGTGTAGAAAACAAACGTGCAGTTATTAAAGGTAACGGGGAGGATTAAACTGGAGGCTGGGATTGACATATACACACTGTACACAAATCAGTTAACTAGTAAGAACCTACTCTGTAGCACAGGGAACTCTACTTAACACTCTGTAATGGCCTATATGGGTAAGAATCTAAGAAAGAGTAAATGTATATATACGTGTGTGTGTGTTTGTGTGTGTGTGTGTGTGTGTGTGTGTGTAACTGATTCACTTTGCTGTACACATGAAACTAACACATCACTGTGAATCAACTACACTGTTATAAAAAATTTTTTAAAAAGAACTGTCTTTACTGATGGCTTCTAAATCAGTCACTGAAAGTAAAGCAAGAAAGAATATGAGCAGAGGGGAAGATACACCTGAAATTTCTGGAGGATGAATTTGAATGGGGAAAAGGACTAATTAAGAGGGAAATGCTATGTGGGCAAGAAGCAGTGAGGCAGGAAGGGGCAGGCAGATGGGGAAAGCAGTTGTGTAAGTCCCTCAGTTGTGTCCAGCTGTTTATGACCCCATGGACTATAGCCCGCCAGGCTCCTCTGTCCATGGGATTCTCCAGGCAAGAACACTGGAGTGGGTTGCCATTTCCTTCTCCAGGGGACCTTCCTGACCTAGGGATCGAATCTGGGTCTCCCACATTACAAGCAGAGTCTTCCCCATCTGAACCACCAGGGAAGTCTGGGAAGGGGTTCAACTACAAATGAGAAAATAGGGCAAAGAAGTGCAGTCTGCAGTCAGACAGTAGAATCACTGCTCCCAACTAACAGCAAAGTGGCCTTAAGCAAGTTGCCTAAGCTCTCTAGGCCTGTTTCCTCACCTGCAAAATGAAGTGAACAGCACTATGTCAGAAGGCCATTCAGATTCAGTAAGGTGACCAACGTCAAGCGCTGAGCCCCAGTGGCTGGCATAGAGAGGCACTCAAACTGTTAGCAAACATTACGGATGTCATCTGTGTTACTGCTGCGGTCTGTGTTCCTCTAATGTGAGAGCTATTACACAAGAGGCCCACTGGTGGCCCAGTGGTTAAGACTCTGCCTTTCCACTGCAGGGGGCATGAGATTGATCCATGGTTGGAGAAGTGCCGTACGCCAAAAGGCTCACAGGATCCAGCCTCAGCTCGGCTGTGGGTCAGAGGAAGAGGCAGAGATGAAGACGTTTCTCGGCTGGGTTATCTGGCAGGATAGATAGGAACCCGGGAGGCAAAGCACATTTGAGAAGGAAGACAATGGTGAGTGATGGAGACACTGACATTCAAGCGCTGGCACTCTAACAGGTATCTGTGAAGGGGAAGATGCTTTAGAGCTGAAGACTAGCCACACTCTCCAAAGTGTGTGACCTCTGGCACATGGCCAACGTTGCCAACTACTCCAGAGGCCAACAAAGGCCATGGTGGGGAAAAGAGCTCCAAAGACGCACAGGGGAGAGGCCAACAGGGAGCCACGCAACACACGGGAGGAGGAAGAGACAGAAGACCAGGGAGGTTCAGCGCCATCAGACAGTCAAACGAGAAGAAACCTAATGAAGACGGGGTAGCTCGGACCATCATACCATCGGGAGTTAAGGAAAGACCGGGGAATTGAAACGCAAAGGAGGAGCCCCAGATATGGCAAAATCTACCTAACGGAAGTAGGAAGTTAAACAGTGAGGTGCTGAAGCGGACAGGGAGGGTGGGGTTCCAACAAGCTCTTCAAAATAGGAGAAGATTTCCCTGGTGGCCCAGTGGTTAATTAAGACTCTGCCTTTCCACTGCAGGGGGCATGAGATTGATCCGCGGTTGGAGAAGTGCCGTATGCCAAAAGGCTCAGCCAAAAAGGAAAAACAGGTGGGGAGAGGGGGTTGGTGGGAGAAAGGACAAGGACAAGAAAAGAAAGGCAAAGCCGATTAAGAAAGGGGGATTTAGTATGTTTTATTATTTTTTTTAACTTTTTAGTAACTGGCATGTAACATTATATTAGTTTCAGGTGTACAACACCGTAATTCAGTATTTGGATACACTGCAAAATGAAAAATGATCACCGTAACAAGTTAACATCTGTCACCACATATAGTTACAAATTTTTTCCTCATGATGAGAACTTCTAAGAACTACTCTCTTAAAACTTTCAAACATACAATACAGTGTTATCACCTATAGCCATCAAGCTGTAGCCATTACATCCTCATGACTCATTTATTTTACAGTTGGAAGTCTATACCTTTTATCCCTCTTCACCCATTTTGCCCACCCCATTGCCTCCCACCTCTGTCAACTACTCATCTGATCTCAGTGGCTATGAACTTGAAGGTTTTTTGTTTGTTTTTAAGTTCACAAATTAGTGAGATCATGCAGTATTTGTCTTTCTCTATTTGACTTAGGGAATATGCTTTTTCAAAATAATAGTCTCACCTTATCACTGTAAAAAAAAAGTCTGTTCTGCTAAAATTTTAGAAAACAAAGTAAAAATTCAGTAAAAAAAAATTCACTAAAAATCAGAAATACATATAGTTTAAAAAGAACATGCAATCAGAGTACATAGAACTCCTACAATCAGAAGAGAGAGAGACAACCCAAAAGAAAAATGGGGAAGCATAGAGCAAAAATATGTGAACGAGGACAGTTAAATGACCCATACATGTATGGAAAAAGCACTGAACCTCATTAGTTATCAGGAAAATAGAAATTAAAACCACAATAAAATCTCCTACACACCTGTCAGGATGGCTTTAAGCAAATAATAAGCTTTGACAAGGACACAAAGCAAGTGGAACTGTCATGCATTCACTAGGTGGGAATAGTTAAATGGCACAACCATTGTGGAGGACAGCTAGGCAAAATCCACTGATGTTGAACACACATATCCCCGATGATCCCAAAACACCACAGGACCACTCACTAAAGGACACACAGTGGAATGCTCTTGGCAGCAGCACTTTAGGGAATAGTCCAAAATTGAAGCAACTCAAGTATGCGTCAAGACTGGAACAAGTGGATGACGGTATATTCACACAATGGAGCGCTGCACTGCCATGAGAGTAATGTGCTGATTCCCCCCTTAGACGAACTTAAGAAAGCCAGACACGTCAGTATATCCTGTATGATTCCATTCACATACAGGTCAAATGGAGCAACCCTCACCCACGATGTCAGAAGACAGGAGCATGGGGGAGGCGGAGATAGTAAATGGGGGTGGCTGTTTCACCTCGGTGGTGAAGGCAGAGCCCTAGCCACTGGGCAACCAAGCAGTTTCTTGATGTTCAGTTTCTTGACATGAGGGCTAACTGCTAGCTATCTCCACTGCACTGAAAATCATTAACTGCACAGTGATTATTTGTGCGCATTTCTATTATGTTTCAAAGAAAAGTCCAAGTCACTCATAAAAATTATCTCACCCTAAGATCAAACTGTAATTTTTAAAAGTTTTTTTCAGATCCTTTTTCATTTTAGGTCATTACAAGATGCTGAATACAGTTCTTTGTGCTATACAGTAGGTCCTTGTTGTTAATCTATTTTATATATGCTGCTGCTAAGTTACTTCAGTCGTGTCCGACTCTGTGCAACCCCATAGATGGCAGCCCACCAGGCTCCCCAATCCCTGGGATTCTCCAGGCAAGAACACTGGAATGGGTTGCCATTTTCTTCTCCAATGCATGAAAGTGAAAAGTGAAAAGTGAAAGTGAAGTCTCTCAGTTGTGTCTGACCCTCAGTGATCCCATGGACTGCAGCCTTCCAGGCTCCTCCATCCATGGGATTTTCCAGGCAAGAGTACTGGAGTGGGGTGTCATTGCCTTCTCCGCTGATTTACTTCACTTAGTATGATAATCTCTGGGTTGATCCATGTTACTACTAATGGCATTATTTCATTCTTTTTATGGCTAATATTCCATTGTGTGTGTATGTATGTGCATACACATAAATCACATTTTTATCCATTCATCTCTTAATGAACATTTAGGCTGCTTCCACGTTCTGGCTATAGTAAATAATACCGTTATCACTGACTCGATGGACGTGAGTCTGAGTGAACTCCAGGAGTTGGTGATGGACAGGGAGGCCTGGCGTGCCACAATTCATGGGGTCGCTAAGAGTCGGAACACGACTGAACGACTGATGAACACTGATGTACATACAAGTTTCTGAGTTAGAGTTTTCACCTTTTCCAGCTATATGCCCAAGAGTGGGATTGCAGGATCATTTGTAACTAGTTTTAGACTTTTTTAGGTCCCTCCATACTGTTCTCCACAGTAGCTGTGTTAGTAACTTTTAAATTTAATCCTTTCAGGGTTTTCTTTCTTTTTTTTCAATGAGATATTCAAATATTCTGTTTCATTTAATATATAACAGACATCTCTCGGTCATTAAATGGACTGCACACGATTAATTTTATGAATATTTAGGTTTCTTCCAATGTTTGTAAAGTTGAGTTTGTTCCACTTGACACTTTCATTAGTACTGTTTGAAAAGAGGAATGAGATTTTACAACACAGGACATGTTGATAAAGCAAGAGGAAGTAAAAAAGGCTAAGAAATGAAAAGGCATATGATAAAGAATAAAGGAGTATTAATCAAATACTATTAAATAATAAAAGACTCTTAGATACAGACTACATTTACCATCGAAAGTAAAAGTACAACTCTCTAAAGAGTTAGGTGATAAATTATAATCAAGTTTTTAATCTGGAGTTAAAACCAAGATAACACCTTACTACATCAAAGCTGGAAGGAAATGAAAGCAATAAAAATATAATAGCATTCTTCAATTCACAGCTTTGATTTTANTGTCAGGATGGCTTTAAGCAAATAATAAGCTTTGACAAGGACACAAAGCAAGTGGAACTGTCATGCATTCACTAGGTGGGAATAGTTAAATGGCACAACCATTGTGGAGGACAGCTAGGCAAAATCCACTGATGTTGAACACACATATCCCCGATGATCCCAAAACACCACAGGACCACTCACTAAAGGACACACAGTGGAATGCTCTTGGCAGCAGCACTTTAGGGAATAGTCCAAAATTGAAGCAACTCAAGTATGCGTCAAGACTGGAACAAGTGGATGACGGTATATTCACACAATGGAGCGCTGCACTGCCATGAGAGTAATGTGCTGATTCCCCCCTTAGACGAACTTAAGAAAGCCAGACACGTCAGTATATCCTGTATGATTCCATTCACATACAGGTCAAATGGAGCAACCCTCACCCACGATGTCAGAAGACAGGAGCATGGGGGAGGCGGAGATAGTAAATGGGGGTGGCTGTTTCACCTCGGTGGTGAAGGCAGAGCCCTAGCCACTGGGCAACCAAGCAGTTTCTTGATGTTCAGTTTCTTGACATGAGGGCTAACTGCTAGCTATCTCCACTGCACTGAAAATCATTAACTGCACAGTGATTATTTGTGCGCATTTCTATTATGTTTCAAAGAAAAGTCCAAGTCACTCATAAAAATTATCTCACCCTAAGATCAAACTGTAATTTTTAAAAGTTTTTTTCAGATCCTTTTTCATTTTAGGTCATTACAAGATGCTGAATACAGTTCTTTGTGCTATACAGTAGGTCCTTGTTGTTAATCTATTTTATATATGCTGCTGCTAAGTTACTTCAGTCGTGTCCGACTCTGTGCAACCCCATAGATGGCAGCCCACCAGGCTCCCCAATCCCTGGGATTCTCCAGGCAAGAACACTGGAATGGGTTGCCATTTTCTTCTCCAATGCATGAAAGTGAAAAGTGAAAAGTGAAAGTGAAGTCTCTCAGTTGTGTCTGACCCTCAGTGATCCCATGGACTGCAGCCTTCCAGGCTCCTCCATCCATGGGATTTTCCAGGCAAGAGTACTGGAGTGGGGTGTCATTGCCTTCTCCGCTGATTTACTTCACTTAGTATGATAATCTCTGGGTTGATCCATGTTACTACTAATGGCATTATTTCATTCTTTTTATGGCTAATATTCCATTGTGTGTGTATGTATGTGCATACACATAAATCACATTTTTATCCATTCATCTCTTAATGAACATTTAGGCTGCTTCCACGTTCTGGCTATAGTAAATAATACCGTTATCACTGACTCGATGGACGTGAGTCTGAGTGAACTCCAGGAGTTGGTGATGGACAGGGAGGCCTGGCGTGCCACAATTCATGGGGTCGCTAAGAGTCGGAACACGACTGAACGACTGATGAACACTGATGTACATACAAGTTTCTGAGTTAGAGTTTTCACCTTTTCCAGCTATATGCCCAAGAGTGGGATTGCAGGATCATTTGTAACTAGTTTTAGACTTTTTTAGGTCCCTCCATACTGTTCTCCACAGTAGCTGTGTTAGTAACTTTTAAATTTAATCCTTTCAGGGTTTTCTTTCTTTTTTTTCAATGAGATATTCAAATATTCTGTTTCATTTAATATATAACAGACATCTCTCGGTCATTAAATGGACTGCACACGATTAATTTTATGAATATTTAGGTTTCTTCCAATGTTTGTAAAGTTGAGTTTGTTCCACTTGACACTTTCATTAGTACTGTTTGAAAAGAGGAATGAGATTTTACAACACAGGACATGTTGATAAAGCAAGAGGAAGTAAAAAAGGCTAAGAAATGAAAAGGCATATGATAAAGAATAAAGGAGTATTAATCAAATACTATTAAATAATAAAAGACTCTTAGATACAGACTACATTTACCATCGAAAGTAAAAGTACAACTCTCTAAAGAGTTAGGTGATAAATTATAATCAAGTTTTTAATCTGGAGTTAAAACCAAGATAACACCTTACTACATCAAAGCTGGAAGGAAATGAAAGCAATAAAAATATAATAGCATTCTTCAATTCACAGCTTTGATTTTAAAGATGAAATTAAAGCAGGGACTCTCAAAAACAGTCAAAAACTCCCAGGGAAAGAAAGGAAAATTGCCTGCAATAAGAATTTCATACTTTCAAAAACTAAAAATTTTTGAAAACTCTGCACTGAAACACTACTCCTAATATATGTGTGTATCTTGTCAATAATCATCTTCTTCAAAGAAAATCTAATTTTAATATTTTTGATTTATCACTTATTCAGAAATACAAGATAGGAAAACAGTTTTCCTGCCTTCTAAGGACAAGGTTCTTCCTTTCTAAAAATACTATAATCAGNCTAGGGATCGAATCTGGGTCTCCCACATTACAAGCAGAGTCTTCCCCATCTGAACCACCAGGGAAGTCTGGGAAGGGGTTCAACTACAAATGAGAAAATAGGGCAAAGAAGTGCAGTCTGCAGTCAGACAGTAGAATCACTGCTCCCAACTAACAGCAAAGTGGCCTTAAGCAAGTTGCCTAAGCTCTCTAGGCCTGTTTCCTCACCTGCAAAATGAAGTGAACAGCACTATGTCAGAAGGCCATTCAGATTCAGTAAGGTGACCAACGTCAAGCGCTGAGCCCCAGTGGCTGGCATAGAGAGGCACTCAAACTGTTAGCAAACATTACGGATGTCATCTGTGTTACTGCTGCGGTCTGTGTTCCTCTAATGTGAGAGCTATTACACAAGAGGCCCACTGGTGGCCCAGTGGTTAAGACTCTGCCTTTCCACTGCAGGGGGCATGAGATTGATCCATGGTTGGAGAAGTGCCGTACGCCAAAAGGCTCACAGGATCCAGCCTCAGCTCGGCTGTGGGTCAGAGGAAGAGGCAGAGATGAAGACGTTTCTCGGCTGGGTTATCTGGCAGGATAGATAGGAACCCGGGAGGCAAAGCACATTTGAGAAGGAAGACAATGGTGAGTGATGGAGACACTGACATTCAAGCGCTGGCACTCTAACAGGTATCTGTGAAGGGGAAGATGCTTTAGAGCTGAAGACTAGCCACACTCTCCAAAGTGTGTGACCTCTGGCACATGGCCAACGTTGCCAACTACTCCAGAGGCCAACAAAGGCCATGGTGGGGAAAAGAGCTCCAAAGACGCACAGGGGAGAGGCCAACAGGGAGCCACGCAACACACGGGAGGAGGAAGAGACAGAAGACCAGGGAGGTTCAGCGCCATCAGACAGTCAAACGAGAAGAAACCTAATGAAGACGGGGTAGCTCGGACCATCATACCATCGGGAGTTAAGGAAAGACCGGGGAATTGAAACGCAAAGGAGGAGCCCCAGATATGGCAAAATCTACCTAACGGAAGTAGGAAGTTAAACAGTGAGGTGCTGAAGCGGACAGGGAGGGTGGGGTTCCAACAAGCTCTTCAAAATAGGAGATTTCCCTGGTGGCCCAGTGGTTAATTAAGACTCTGCCTTTCCACTGCAGGGGGCATGAGATTGATCCGCGGTTGGAGAAGTGCCGTATGCCAAAAGGCTCAGCCAAAAAGGAAAAACAGGTGGGGAGAGGGGGTTGGTGGGAGAAAGGACAAGGACAAGAAAAGAAAGGCAAAGCCGATTAAGAAAGGGGGATTTAGTATGTTTTATTATTTTTTTTAACTTTTTAGTAACTGGCATGTAACATTATATTAGTTTCAGGTGTACAACACCGTAATTCAGTATTTGGATACACTGCAAAATGAAAAATGATCACCGTAACAAGTTAACATCTGTCACCACATATAGTTACAAATTTTTTCCTCATGATGAGAACTTCTAAGAACTACTCTCTTAAAACTTTCAAACATACAATACAGTGTTATCACCTATAGCCATCAAGCTGTAGCCATTACATCCTCATGACTCATTTATTTTACAGTTGGAAGTCTATACCTTTTATCCCTCTTTACCCATTTTGCCCACCCCATTCATTGCCTCCCATCTCTGTCAACTACTCATCTGATCTCAGTGTCTATGAACTTGAAGGTTTTTTGTTTGTTTTTAAGTTCACAAATTAGTGAGATCATGCAGTATTTGTCTTTCTCTATTTGACTTAGGGAATATGCTTTTTCAAAATAATAGTTTCACCTTATCACTGTAAAAAAAAGTCTGTTCTGCTAAAATTTTAGAAAACAAAGTAAAAATTCAGTAAAAAAAAAATTCACTAAAAATCAGAAATACATATAGTTTAAAAAGAACATGCAATCAGAGTACATAGAACTCCTACAATCAGAAGAGAGAGAGACAACCCAAAAGAAAAATGGGGAAGCGTAGAGCAAAAATATGTGAAAGAGGACAGTTAAATGACCCATACATGTATGGAAAAAGCACTGAACCTCATTAGTTATCAGGAAAATAGAAATTAAAACCACAATAAAATCTCCTACACACCTATCAGGATGGCTTTAAGCGAATAATAAGTTTTGACAAGGACACAAAGCAAGTAGAACTGTCATGCATTCACTAGGTGGGAATAGTTAAATGGCACAACCAATGGAGGACAGCTAGGCAAAATCCACTGATGTTGAACACACATATCCCCGATGATCCCAAAACGCCATAGGACCACTCACTAAAGGACACACAGTAGAATGCTCTTGGCAGCAGCACTTTAGGGAATAGTCCAAAATTGAAGCAACTCAAGCATGCATCAAGACTGGAACAGGTGGATGACGGTATATTCACAAAATGGAGCGCTGCACTGCCGTGAGAGTAATGTGCTGATTCCCCCACAGGAAGACATCTCGTTAGACGAACTTAAGAAAGCCAGACATGTCAGTATATCCTGTATGATTCCATTCACATATAGGTGAAATGGAGCAACCCTCACCCACGATGTCAGAAGACAGGAGCATGGGGGAGGCGGAGATAGTAAATGGGGGTGGCTGTTTNTCCTACCCGGGGTGTTGATGGAGGCTTCTTGTTGTTGTTCAGTAGCTCAGTTATGTCAGACTCTTTGCGACTGCATGGACTGCAGCATACCAGGCTTCCAGGTCCTTGGCCATCTCCCAGAGTTTGCTCAAACTGATGTCCATTGAGTCGATGATGCCATCTAGCCATCTTATCCTCTGTCACCTCCTACTCTTCCTCCCCTCAATCTTTCCCAACATCGGAATCTTTTACAATGAGCTGGCTCTTCGCATCAGGTGGCCAAAGTTATTGGAGCTTCAGCTTCAGTGTCAGTCCTTCCAAGGAATAGTCAGGATTGAGTTCCTTTAGGATTGACTGGTTTGATCTCCTTGTTGTTTAAGGGACTCTCAAGGGTCTTATCCAACACCATAATCTGAAAGCATCAATTATTCGGCTCTCAGCCTTCGTTATGGTCCAACTCTCACATCCATACATGACTACTGAAAAAACTATAGCTCTTATTATATGGATGGAGTCTAGGACAGGCAAATCTTGTTCTTGAATCACCATCCTGTACTCTGTCCTGCCAAAGTCAGCCTTTGGCTAGAGGGGGAGGTGAGTAAGCTGCATTCTTGGGTCCCTGAAGGGGCCGTCTGGATTCCTCCTGACCCCCAGCCTGCGTGACTCAGCAGTTTTGGACAGTGGCTGGTGGGATGATGCATTTTGGCAGCTTCTCTCCTTGGTTCTGGGTGTGTCATGGGAAGCTTGTACATATCCTGGTCCAGCCTCCCTTCCTCCACCCCACCTCCCCGTCCTCCCTTCAATTGTTGCTGCCTAGGGGGCCTGACCTCCTCAGTCACCCTGTCCTGTGAGGTGCCACCTGCCACCAAGTCTCCCCAACATTTAGGAAGTTGGCTCCCTATCCGGTGAGAATGGCAGTGTGTGTTTGTTGCTGCCCAGGCTGCTTGCTTTCTGAAGTCATAAGAGAACTTAGCCATTTCTCCTTAAGGAAAAGTCTGGTTTTCCTAGGACTGTCCCCATGGAGGGAGCGGGGGGGATGGGACGGAGGTGAACTTTCACTTGGCAGCTGGGCTACAGTCCATGGGGTCGCAAAGAGTTGGACATAACCTAGGGGCTGCACAACAGCAACAGCAACAGCAACAGTTTCCTCCAGTTTTATAGATCTGTGACTCAAATGTTAGTCCCTGCCTAGATTCTGCTGTGTTTAGACTTTAGAATTCAACTTAGTGTATGTGCATTTGCTAGAGGGGAGAGGAAGACAGGGGAAGGCTGTAGGGGAGGATGACAGAAAGTGGAAAGGTACCTCATTCCACCCTTGGGGAGCAATGGGCCACTTCAGGATAATTTGCTAGATTTCTTTTATTTTTTGTTTTAACATATACCTCCTCTATGGATTTCCTTCCCCTTCAGGTCACCGCAGAGCACTGAGTGGAGTTTCCTGAGCTGGACAGTAGGCGCTCATTAGTTACCTGGTATATGTACATTTTGCATGCTCAGTTGCTTCAGCTGTGTCTGACTCTGTGTGACCCCATGGACTGTAGCCAACCAGGCTCCTCTGCCAGTGGCATTCTCCAGGCAAGAATACTGGGCTAGTGGGTTGCCATTTCCACCTCCAGGGGAATCTTTCTGACCCAGGGGTCAAACCTGCATCTTCTGCGTCATAGGCAGATTATTTACTGCTGAGCCACCAGGGAAGCGGTATCAACCTCAGTCTCACAGTTTCTCCCAACCCTAGTTTGCTAGATTCTGACATACCCCTGTTACCTTCTGAGGGAGTGAGCTCCTTGTCATAAAGGTATTCACTTAGAGGCTGCAGGGCATCGGGCAGAATTGCTGAGGGGGGCAGGCTGGATTGGATAACTGAGATGGTCCCTTCCAGCACTGAGCTTTCATTATCCTGGGATGCTACAGGTCAGCACTTCAGACGTCACACAAGCATGCGGCCCACGCTGACCACCACAGATGGAGAGGGCTTGGCTGCACCAGGCTGCAGCACCGACTCCCACAGGATTGAAAACTGACTCGGGAGGAAGGATTTTGATCAAGAGACATGAATGTAAAATCGGTTTATCAGTGACACAGGGTGTGATGTGAGCCTAGAGAGAATCTAGTCTAGCTCAGGGGCTGAAAAGAAAAAGTGAGTGTTAGTTACTCAGTCACGTCTGACTCTGAGACCCCATGGACTGTAGCCCACCAGGCTCCTCTGACCACGGGATTCTCCAGAAAAGAATACTGGAGTGGGTAGCCATTCCCTTCTCCAGGGGATCTTCTTGACCCAGGGATCAAACCTGGGTCTCCTGCACTGCAGGCAGATTTTTTTACTGTCTGAGCCATCAGGGAAGCCCTAGTCCAGGAACTGGTAGCTTTTAATTCCCACAGAATGGGTTTGGTGAGAAATTTCGCACCCTACTGCATGGCTCAGGTAGTGGCCATCAGTCTTAGACTCACTGAATCACACCAGACACCTCCATGGGGAACACAGACATGACGGAGACACAGCCTTCGGCCTTCTGGAATTGCCTCCACAGTGCTGCACTGAGATGCCTTTGGGGAGAGGCAGAAGCCTGGAATAGGAATACAGTGGACAAAATGTAAGGCAGACACATATCATTTTACCCAATCAAATAAAAAAAAAAAAAGGCTCATTGAAGCTTAAGAAATGTTTGTAGTTGTTAATAGCATAGAAGAAGCACAGCAGACAAATCCTCTGATCACAGAGGCTTAGGACAGTCTCACTTGCTGCAGAAAGCAGCCATCTGGGAGTAAATGTGGCAGCATGTTTTTTTCAGTGGTGGGGCAGCTTCAGAGGAGCCCAGGAAGGAGAGCCAGCTTGGAGGTGAGACAGCTGAAGGGAGCTGGGGTGGGGAGGGTCAGAGAAAATGATGGGGATAAACGGATGATGATTTTGGAACCAGGCATCCCTGGGACCTAGTTTCAGGCATATAATAGGTGCTCAATAAATATGTGTTGGATATATGGTCAACTAAAGATAAGCATCATATAGGATTGTAGTTTTTTAGTCACTAAATTATGGACTATAGCCCGCCAGGCTCCTCTGTCCTTAGGATTGTCCCTCCTCTTGTCCCAGGCAAGAATACTGGAAGGGGTTGCCATTTCCTTCCAGGAGATCTTAACCGAGTGTTCCAACCCACATTTCCTTTGTCCTCTGCACTTCAGGGGGATTCTGTACTGCTGAGGCATCTGAGAAGCCCGTTAAACAGGGAGGCTTTGTGTATTTAGAGAGCTAGTTTCGGGTGGTGGGTGATCTTAGGCTGCTCCCAGCCCCCAGCCTTTGGTGAAATGACCTGACTTTGTCTTTGCACATGATTGCTAACAGGTTTCACCACTGGCTCCTGCTCTGTGCTGTTTGGCAAGCATCTTAACTCTCAGAGCCTTAGTTCACTTATTTCTAAATTTAGGAGTTCGAACTAGATGACTTCTAAGGCCTCTTCAGGCATTTAAAACTATGATTCTATGATCTCTGATGCCAATAGAGGCAGGTAACATTTACTGATCTTTGCTGAGCATTTTGGTTATCAGCTTCCATGAATTATCTTAAGATAGAATCCATTATTTTCTCATAGTTATATAAAAGGCGCTGGGGTTTACCTAGATGTGTTTTTATTTTGGTGAGAAAAACAATACTTTTACAAATATTCCAGCTTCCTAGGAAATACAGAAATGAATTTTACCATCAAATTCACCTTTGATTTTCATGTGCAAATTTTTATTCCCACCTCAGTTTTTATTTTTTAAATTATTTTTTCCAGATATGATCCAGAAATCTATATGCTTATTTCCTCAGTGAATTCTTAAGCAGATGAACGTCAGTATTTGGGAATTACTACACAGATTGTTGGAGATTGGAGGGGAACAAAAGGAGGAGGAAAATATATTTGTTTGAGTTTCTACACTATTAGGAACATAAGCTAGATAAGAAGTTTACTCGTAGTAACTCATCTAGTCCTCAAAAGTGATTTTTTAAATATTTATTTTTAATTGGGGTTATAGTTGTTTTACAATATAGTGCTTATACTATATAGTACAGTGAATCAGCTATGTGTGTGTTAGTGGCTTAGTTGTGTCCCACAACTAAGACCCCATGGACTATAGCCCCACAGGTGCCTCTGTCCATGGACTTCTCCAGGCAAGAATACTGGAGTGGGTTGCCATTCCCTCTCCAAGGGATCTTTCTGACCCATGTATCAAGCCTGGGTCTTCTGCATTGCAGGCAGACTCATTTGAGTGCCTCGTTACCATTTGAGCCACTAGGGAAGCTCAAATCTATACATATAGCTCAAAGCTATATATATATATATATATATCCTCTCCTTTTTGGATTTCCTTCCCATTTAGGTCACCACAGAGCATTGAGTAGAATTCCCTGTGCTATGCAGTAGGTTCTCATTAGGTATCTATTTTATGCATGGTATCAATAATGTGTATATGTCAATCCCAATCCCCAATTCATCCCACCCTCCTTTCCCTGCTTGGTGTCCAAAAGTTTATTCTCTGTGTCTGTGTCTCTATTTCTGTTTTACAAATAAGTTCATCTATACCATTTTCCTAGATTCCATAAATATGCATTAATGTACTGTATTTGTTTTTCTATTTCTGAGTTCACTCTGTATGACTGTCTCTAGGTCCATCTATGTCTCTGGATGGCACAATTTTGTTCCTTTTTATAGCTGAGTAATACTCTATTGTGTATATGTGCCATATCTTCTTTATCCATTCCTCTGTCGATGGACATCTAGGTTGCTTCCGTGTCCTGGCTACTGTAAATAGTGCTGCCATGAATACTGGGGAGCGTGTATCTTTTTGAATTATGGTTTTCTCTGAGTATATGCCAAAGAGTGGGGTTGCTGGGTTATATGGAAGATTTATCCCTAGGTTTTAAGGAATCTCCATAATGGATGTATCAGTTTACATTCCCACCAACAGTGCAAGAGTGTTCCCTTTTCTCCACACCCTCTCCAGCTTTTATTTGTAGAAGTCTAATAAATACAATTTAAAGTCAGAACAGTGGCTCACAAAGCAGAAGGTAATCAGCTATAGTTAAGCCATTGGTGTCTTCTGTTTTTTCCACATTAATGAATACTGAAGGGTGACAAGCTTTAATACCAGGAAGACTTTTTACTTTTTCTGATATTTCACATAGAGCTCTGTGGAACACTGCTAACACATGTTGGGGTCTTCTTTTCTTTATAGGGGCTGTGGCTTTAGCATCCCTTCCTTTTCCTCCCAGGGTCACTTTAGGAACCATGTCCAGCAGACATGTTCTGTGCCCTAAACAGATAACTAACGAGAAGCTATTGTATAGCTCAAGGAGTTCTGCTCAGTGCTCTATGGTGATCTAAATAAGAAGGAACTCAAAAAAAGAGAGGATATATGCACTTCTATTACAGGATGGAAAAAATAAATGTGTTTCTTACTCCTTCACCAAACAATCACAACAGAAAGAAAGTAGGTTGTTTCCATGTCTTGGCTATTGTAAATAGGCACTTCCCCTTTCTTGGTGAAACCTTTCGTGGTTGGATTCTTATGGACTCACCCTTTTCAGAGACTGCCTATTGGGAGTCCTTTGCTATTGTTGTGTAATTGTTAAGTTGTGTCTGACCCTTTTGCAACTTCATGGACTATAGATTGCCAGGCTCCTCTGTCTATGGGATTTTCCAGGCAGGAATAATGGAGTTGGTTGCCATTTCCTTCACCAAGGAATTTTCCTGAGCCAGGGATCTGACCTGCATCTCCTGCACTGGCAGGCAGATTCTTTACCACTGAGCCACCAGAGGAGCCCACTGAGGGTCCTTAATGAGACCTTATTTGTAACCAAGCAATCTTGCCTTTCAGACCACAGCAGAGAAGTCTCCTGGGGCCTACTTCCTTCCTGAGTTTGCACTTTCCCCTCAGGGGAGTTTTCTGGAGGACACCACCGGGGAGCAGTTCCTCACCTATCGCTATGACGACCAGGTAAGAGCCTCACTGGAGAGCCTATTTTTGGCTCTGCCATTTGCCAGTTGCAGGAAACAGCTTCTCAAAAATAGCTTCAGAATCTTTCTATTTCTTCCTCAGCACAACTAGTACAATAGACCCGTGACATCAGGAAGGACCCTGAAACCCCGGGCTGCCCACGCTTTCGTGTAGCTTCCTGCACAGTGTGTGGCTCCTGCTCTGGTTGTGGAATTGGCTTGAGAGACACGGTCTCTGATTTTCATTGGAAATATTTAAATATTAAGATAAATATTTAAATTTGTTCAATTTAGCTATTACNATCTTTTCTGTGATGACAACAGAGAGAAAAAATTTCTATTTGTATTAAATACTCCAGAAATGAACTCACAGGTTCTCAGCAGACCTCTACAGGAAAGAAACTGACAAGGAAAAAAAATGAAGGGAAGGATTTTTCTGGCAGTCCAGTGGTTAGAACTTTGAGCTTCCACAGCAGAGGGTACGGGTTTGGTTAATGGTCAGGAACTGAGAGCCCACTGTGTGGGATCCTCATAAAGTCCAGAAGCAAAAAATAAGGCACTGGTCTAGAAGGCGATGCTACCTTTTGTACTTACACAGTCTCTTCCTCCACAGTGTTAAAGGACAGCCTCAACAACTCCTGAAACTCACCTCCTAGGACTTAGCAACCACTTGTGAGCTCCTACCTCTACATCTGGTAAAAACACATTGAGGTTAGAATTTCAAACATACTGGCTTCAGTTACAAGGCGTGATAACGATACTAACTTATGGTAACTGAAACCTTTATTCCATAATCACTTTATCTTTCTCCAATTCTCAAAGGATTTTAGATTAAAACTGGCACTCTTCTGCTTTTTCCAGTCTCGGAGGCAAACAACATGAAACAATTGTCCTCCAACGAGAGTTTAATTTCTCTTTCTCCGGTTTGCCAGAAATGCCACAGGGAAGAATTCAAAACAACTAAGCTTTGCTTGAGTTTTTGCCAAGAAAACTTTCCCCCACTTCCTTGATCGTACTGATTCCCTTTTTTAAAAAAGTCCTCTTCCATGTGAAAACAAGTGAGTAGAACCATATTTTTGCCTTTTGCAAACGCCTGTTTTATATGCAGAATCTAACTGGGTTGACCCATTACTTCTTTCTGCGACCTCCCAGGAACCTTCATGCTGGCTGGAGCAGGGACCTCACAAGGAGATAACATTTAAAGCAATATTTGGGCAGCAGCAACATGGGACCCAAAGGGATTGCTCTAAGGTTTTCAACAGATTAAACTATGGAATACATCCAAGGGAAAAAAAGAAACGGAAATGAAAATATAATTACAGCTACCGTCAGTGCACCTGTGAAAACCAATACTGCAGGTTTTAGCCAATAGAACTGGGGTTTTGAATTTTAAATAAAGATCTCTATAACCTGGCAAGGTACTTAACATATTCCAACCTTGCTTTCCTTAACTATTAAATACCTAACACCAGAATATTTAGGAGGACTATGATGATTAAACACCATGTGTCAAATATAAAAATGAGTGTGTATAAAAGTATAATTGAGTGTATAATAGAAAGAAAACAATAAATGAGTTATGACTCACAAAAAAATGCAATCACAAATTAAAATTCTACCAACTACAAGCCTTTTTCATTTAACGTTTTATCACACAGAATTCACTCTCTACCAAATATTGTGTGGGTTTCTGGCATAAGCTCACAATATTCCTTCTGCCTGCAGTTTCCATCTAAATATCTTTCTATGTGAAGTCATTTCCAACCTGCTAATCTCTCCAAATCTGCTAATCTCTCCAACCTTCTGCAAGTTAAATATGTCTGTGTTCCCATCACATTGTGCTCATGACATTATTATACATATTATGGTTTAGGGAGAAGTGTGTGAACCCCAATATTTGCTACAGAATCACTCGTGGGGGCAGAAATCCTTTCACAGCTCAATATATTCATTATCTACCAGAGACCAGTGCACGGTAGGCAGTAAATAAACGTTTGTGAATATATAAATGCATATATTAATTGTTCCTTTTTTCATCTAAAAGATGAAAGTGAGGAAAATGTCAAACACCTCCTAAAGTGATTTCCATTTTTAATACAGATTATTACAAAAACAAATCTCTCATTTTAGTGGAAATGAGAGTTAGTGGAAATTTAAATGGAAATTAAATTAGGGAGACTTAAATCAAAATTCAGTTTCCATTTAGTGGAAATTTTAGTGTATACACAGTTAACCACAGACCTCTTTCTATCATCTCAACACAATACTTACTGGCTGGAACAATGAAATCTCCATGTAACTCATAGGTCATCAGCGGCTCTGGAAGACTCCTACATGGAAAAGACAGCTCAGAATTACCAAACAGGTCACCTCTATTTGCACTTTGTATAAAAGGATATTCAATATGTCATGCATTTCTTTATGTGCAAAACTCTCCAAGAAATACTTTTACATATCAAAAAAGATATATCATTCAAATGGATTCCTTTATTAAGTGTTATCTGCACCAGGCATTATCAAAAGCTTAAGCAGTCACAAATTCCTATCAGATCTAAGCACACAGTATTTCACATTTAAGGTAGGAAAGTACCTTTACAAACATCTGATTTCATATACAAAACTTCCTTCCACTGACTAACTTATTTAAAGTCAAACATTTTATCCAACCAAATATAAACATAATATTGACAATCACCCCTAGGGCATTCATTGAAGACACCACAAAAAATATATGGAGAAGATTAAACAAACTTAAAGAAATCAAGCCCCCTCCTCTTATATCTCTTATAAAAATATAATACTGAATTTTGATATATGCCTATGAAACAATAAAGATATAAAATAAAATTGATGACAACTTTAAAAAAATCATTTTAATTTTCTATAAAGCAGATTAAATAAATAGTAGATTTCATACTGTGGTCAACAGAATGTTAGTTCAATCAACATTTATAGGTATCTAAAATTTTAAAAGACTAGATCTTCAAACTCTGTAAACACTTAAAGAACATTAAGATGAGTTATCAATCTGCACTCGCTTTCTGGAGGGCAATCTGGCAACATAAAAGATAAAAACTTCTTAAAACGTTTAGATCATGAAGCCCAGAAATTCCTCTTCAAATGTTTTTTAAAAAATTAAAGATATATATATACACACACACACACACAGAAAAAATTTAAATGCCAGGGATAAAGAAGGTCACTTCACACTGACAAAGAGGTCAATTCATCAAGAAGACATAACAATCCTAATTTTTTAAANTATGTATATATTTGTATATATATATATTTAAAGACATATATATATATATACACACACACACACACACACACACAGAAAAAATTTAAATGCCAGGGATAAAGAAGGTCACTTCACACTGACAAAGAGGTCAATTCATCAAGAAGACATAACAATCCTAATTTTTTAAACAATCCTAAATGAGTTTTTAAAGTTTATAAATTTATTTATTTTGGTTGTGCCTCCATGACTTGCAGGTTCTTAGTTCTCCGACCAGGGATTAAACCCTCAGTCTCGGCAATGAAAGTACAGACTCCTAACTGGACTGCCAGGGAATTTCCAACAATCATAAATGTTAATGGGTCTAATAACAGGATCTTCAAAATCCATGAAGCAAAAATCTGATGTAACTACAAGGAGGAAAAAGACAAGTCCACAAGTGTGACCAGAGATTTAAACATCTCTCTGTCTCAGTAACTGATAAAAACAAGTAGACAAAAATAAAAAAATAACAAGTAGACAAAATCAATTAGGATACAGATTTGACCGAAGCTACTAACCATCAATGTAACTAATTGATATCAAAGTGAAAGTGAGTCTCTGAGTTGTGTCTGACTCTTTGCAACCCCATGGACTATACAGGGTCCAGTATTCTCCAGGCTAGAATATTGGAGAGGGTAGCCTTTCCCTTCTCCAGGGGGTCTTCCCAACCCAGGGATCAAACCCAAGTCTTCTGCACTGCAGGCAGATTCTTTACCAGCTGAGCTGCAAGGGAAGCCCACCTAACTGGTATGCCTGTCACCTCAATGACACTGTATCCAAAATCAACAGAAAACACATTCTTTCCTAGTGCGTATGGAGGACTCATTATGATAAAGATATCCCGGACCATGAAACAAATCTCATTAAATTTAAAGGGCTCAATTTAAACAGGGTATTTCTGTTTACAATTAAAAACTGAATTAGACATCAGTAACAGAGACATCTAGAAAACCTTAAAGAAAGGAAAACTAGGAAGTACTGTGCATTAAAATGAAAATAAGACATATCAGAATTTAAGGGGTATTGGTAAAACAGTATTTGGGGGAAACTTTATACCACTAAGTATTTATGTTAGAAAAAAGTCTTAAACTTTCTACCCTGAACAGCCAAAAAAAAAAAAAGTAAATTAAACTGAAAATAGGCAGAAAAACAGAAACAATTATCAGAGCAGAAGTCAATCAAACAGAAAACAAAACACAACAGAGAAAATAAGTGAACACAAAAACCAGTTCTAAATAATCCATAAAGTTGGGTAGTCTGCCGCTGCTCACTCAGTCGTGTCTGACTCTGTGACCCCATGGACTCCAGCCCACCAGCTCCTCTGTCCATAGGATTCTCTATGCAAGAATACTGGAGTGGGTTGCCATTTCCTTCTCCAAGGGATCTTCCCCACCCAGGGATCGAACCCACGGTTCCTACATCTCCTGCACGGGCTATAGGTTCTTTACCACTAGCGCCACCTGGGAAGCCTAGCCATAACAACTAGGAAATAAAAGATACAAAACCAAATTACCAATCACAAATAACAGAGGTGACTGAAGAATCACTGCAGGCTCTAAAAGTACTAGAAAGAAAATAAAATATTATGAAACTATTCACACCCACAAACTTAACAGTTTCAATGAAAGGGACAAATGTCTTAAAAGACATAAACTATCAAAGCTCACTCCATAAGAACTACTTAATCTGACAAACAGCTATCCCATGTCTGTTAGAGAAAATAGATTTGTAAACATTCTGCCAATAAGAAAAACTCTAGACCCAGATGATTCACTGATAAATTCTACCAAACAATTAAAGAAGAAATACTACCAATTCCATGCAAATCCTTCAAGAAAATATGAGGGAATACTTTCTAAGTCATTCTTTGATATCAGCATTTACCTTAGTATTAATACCAAAATTAAAGACAAAAAGACTATAGACTGATATTACTCATGAATGTAGATGCAACTATTCTACATAAAGTGTTAGCAATTGGAATTCAGTAAGATAAATAAAAGGATAATACATCATGACTAAGTTGAGTTTTTCACAGAAATTATTGTTTTTTTAGTCACTAAAACATACCCAACTCTTTTGTGACCCCATGGACTGTAGCCCGCCAGATTCCACTGTCCATAGGATTTTCCTGGCAAGAATACTGGAATGAGAATCCACGTTTCCTGCATCAGCAGGCAAGATTCTTTACCACTGAGCCACCAAGGAAGCCCATCACAGAAACGTTAACTGCATTAATATTAAAATAAAATTAATGCAACTCACAACCACCACCACCATTCCAGCAAACTAAAGATGAAAAACTGGAAGATCATCTCAACAGACAATTTAGAGGAGAAAGGATAGTTTTTACCACAAATGGTACTGAAGCACCTGGATATACACATTCAAAAGTGAACTCAGATCCATACTCTATATCTTATACAGCAACTAACTTAAAACAGATCATAGACCTATGTGTAAAACTTAAAACTATAAAAGTTCTGGAAGAAAACAAAATCTTTGTGACTTTGCATTAGGCAAAAGTATAGTCCATAGCAACTAATAAATAAACACAACATCATCACAATTTTAAAATGCTCTTTGAAGGACACTTTAAAGGGAATAAAAAGACAAGCCACAAAGGTAGGAAGAAAACATTTGCAAAGCAGATATCTAAGGATCTGTATGCAAAATAAAAAGATTTGGCAAGGATATAAAGGAAATGGAACTCTTGTATACCATAATTGGGAATGTAAAAAAACATAGCCACTCTGGAAAGAAGCTTGTCCGTTTCCCGAAAAGTTAAATATATACCTATCATAAGACTATACTCTTAGGATTCACCCAGAGAAATGAAAGCCTCAGTGCTCACTTGTGTCTGATTCTTTCTGACCCCATGGACTGTAGCCTGCCAGGCTCCTCTGTGCCTGGATTTTCCAGGCAAGAATATTGAACTGAATTGCCATTTCCTTCTCCAGGAGATCTTCCCACACAGGGATCAAACACCAGTTTCTTGTATCCCCTGCAATGGCAGGAGGATTCTTTACCACTGGCACCACCTGGGAAGCCTAAGTTCACTCGAAAGATTTATACACAAAGGTGTTTAGTAGCTTTATTTATAATAGCCAAAAGCAACAAATAATGTAAGTATCTATTAACAGGTAAATGGATAAAAGAAGAAATTCGTGGTATATCCATAAGAAGCAACACCAGTTAGCCTCAAGATGGAATGGACAATTGCTGCTTGCCACAACATAGGTGAATCTCAAATTATACCAAGTGAAAGAACCTAGATTTTATTTTTTTACTTTTTTGGC
>SJYW01015498.1:561934-579600 GCA_006410735.1 Raphicerus campestris | reverse complement strand
GGATCTTCCCGACCCAGGGATCAAACCCAGGTCTCTTGCATTGCAGGCAGCTTCTATATCATCTGAGACACCAGGAAGGCCCACATAAAGGCAGAAATAGCAATTTTCTCTTCATTTCATGGACAGGCTAAGGGAAGAACGTTAGTGACTTCCCTGGAGCCAGAAACCAGGATTGAGAATGTTCTAACTTGGTTTTCTAGAACAGATGTTGCTGCAGTGTTTTCAAGGGAGGACATAGCCTCCTCCTCTTCCTTCATCAAATAATCAATTCAACCAAATTAACATTTGGTATGCACTGTGTGCCAGACAGTGTGCTAAGGTCTGTAGATTACTCCATGCGCAGCAAGGCAAAGCGGATTCCAGGTGAACACAAAGGCAACTGGATAAACTTCATGAAGGAAAACTGAACCAGACCAAAGAAAGCCCTTGGCTGGGATAGTCTGTCTTTACTTAAAACCAAAATTGTTATACAGCGAAGGTTGAGAACTGAAACTTGAAGAAAGAAACACTCGGGTCAAACAGGTTCTTATTCTTAAATAACCATCTCAATCTTTTTTCATTCGTTCATTCAAAAAAACATGGACTCTCAGGTATCAGATACAACCCAAGACTGATGCATGATAAACGGCCTTACAAAGCTAGTACCTATATTCTCCATTTGACTTTCTATTAATCCTCTTTCAACTGCATTTTTTATTGTTCTGTCAAAGCATGTGGAAGACACAGGTTTTTCTTAGATTCTATAAGACAGATCAATGAGCCTATAAATTAAGAAAATATAAAAACAGCATAAGCACGGAGAGAAATATTCACATTAATAAGATGTCAATTGATGAGATATTATTGTAAATGGAGAATTTAAGAGGAAAAAAAACTAAGCAGCAGCTACCAAAACTTATGATGGAAATAAATCAGGAATATTCTAATGATTTTGTAAGAGGAATGTTGAAAAGGAAGAGGGGGAAAAAAAATCCCAGCATATTACAAGTCCGGCACTAAATTTTACTCTAAGAGGAAAGTGCCAAAGCCAAGTAAAACACTTTTAAAAGTTTTAGAAATGTAGCAGTCATAATCAGCTTCTCACAAGAGATGCTGGGGGAAAAATTTTAAATATAAATCTATGAATTTTTCCAGAGATGGTTAAAGCACGTAACCTGAGTTTGCTAAGGGAGAAGACTTAATGACAACTTTCTTTGGTCCACCAAAAAGGTATTTCAAACAGAGCAAATAAGCAGTGATACAGTCACAAGTAGGATTCTTTTCTCCAGTAAAAGAGAATTCAACCCATTCTCATTAGAGGATGGCTGCTTCTGCTCCGACTGCAGAAGTTACAGGAAACATCATTTTAACGACTTGAACAAGATGGAGAACCTATAAAATCCCTACAAAATCACAGTAGTTTGGCTTTTTAAATAAACATCTGAGAACTGAAGATGCCAAAAAAAAGAACCACACTAAAACACAGGAAGTAATGAGTCCTTTCTTAGAGAGAACGCACATGCCCACATATACAGCTGTCTCATCCTTCGGGAAGAGCAGGACAAAGAGGAAGCTGTAAGAGAGGAGGAAAACTGAATTTTAACAAAGTTTTAAAGGTAGAGTATGAGCTGGTGGGGGGCTTCCCAGATGGCTCAGTGGGTAAAGAACCTGCCGTAATGCAGGAGACATGGGTTAAATTCCTGGGTCAGGAAGATCCCCTGGAGGAGGGCACGGCAACCCACTCCAGGGTTTTTGCCTAGAGAATCCCATGGACAAAGGAGCCTACCGGGCTACAGTGGCAAAGAGTCAGACACGACTGAAGAGACTGGGCGCATGAGCTGGTGTGATGGTTTAAACCTCTAGAACAGTGGGCCCCTAGTCTTTTGGCACCAGGGACTGGTTTCATGGAAGACAACTTTTCCATGGATGGGGGCAGACAATGGCTTCAGGATGATTCAAGTGCATTCCATTTATTGACATTTATTGTGCACTTTATTTCCATTATTATAACATCAGCTCCACCTCAGATCATTAGGCATTAGAACCCAGAGGTTAAAGACCTCATCCCTGGAAGACACAGACAAGGTGGGTCCATCTTCTCTCTCCTTCCCACAGGGTGTCCCCAGATGCTCAGGGGCAGTTGGAGAGCAGAGCTAAACGAGGTATGTGCCGTAAGAAGAAGGGGCAGGGCGTGTGAGCTTCCGGGCTTCTGACAGCATCCTCAAATCACAGGAAGCCTATGACTAACAACCACCATGCCCAATCTCAGCTCAACTGCCAGCCACCCTGACAGTCCTACATACTTGTAGCTTGACGGAAAAATGGGTGTGCCCTTCACCAGATATGGAGAGTACTTCCTTTAGTCTCTACTGCTCTCTTACACACAATCTCTGGTAGTCCACCAAAAAATAACAAGGCATGCAAAGAAGCAAAGAAAAGTAACTCAAAATCATGAAGAAAGAGACCCAGAAATAGCCCTGGTATTCAGGTGGTGGGGGCAGGGGGAGACTGTCAAACTGAAACCTAAAAACCACTCTGAATATGTTCAAGGATCCAGTGTCAAAGGTGGCCAAGGGACTTTCCTGGCAGTTCAGGGGCCAAGACTCTGCATTCCCAATGCAGGGGACCTGAGTTCAATCCCTGGTCAGGGAACATAAGACCCCACATGCCTCAACTAAAGACCCTGATGCCACAATGAAGCTAAATAAATAAATAAATGAAACTCTTTTTTTAAAAAGCTGGCCAACATGCATAAATTGATAGGAATTTTTACCAAAGGGATAGAAACTATTAAAAAGAGACAAGTGGATAGGCAAGAAACAGAAAATAAAACCACAGTAGTTTCATGCATTGGAGAAGGAAATGGCAGCCCACTCCAGTGTTCTTGCCTGGAGAATCCCAGGGACAGGGAGCCTGGTGGGCTACCATCTCTGGGGTCACACAGAGTCGGACATGACTGAAGTGACTTAGTAGCAGCAGCAGCAATGAAGAGTTCACTTCCAAAGACAAAGCAACAAGTTCAAGTCTATATCTCTAATTCTCACACACCCAGCCAGAATTTCTCTTGCCCTAAGTCACCCCAGGCCAGACAACTGGAAATCACCCCTACAGCCTAGAGCCCACCGACATAACTCAAAGCAGCCAACCCTACGCTTTTCCCTTTTCTGCCTTGCCCTTCCCTTGGAAACTCTAGTAAAGAGGGTCTAGGATTTTCCCTTGCTCCTTCCAGACTCCTGACCAAACCCTGGTGTTTCCCCACATACTCTTACACAGCATGTTTGCTCTCTGCCCTTGGAAACTGTAAGGATAAAATTCTTTTCAGTGGCATTAGCCTCTCCATGTCAGCCCTCAGCCACCTTTGTAAATTAAAATCCTGCAGGTACAATTGNACAGCATGTTTGCTCTCTGCCCTTGGAAACTGTAAGGATAAAATTCTTTTCAGTGGCATTAGCCTCTCCATGTCAGCCCTCAGCCACCTTTGTAAATTAAAATCCTGCAGGTACAATTGAAATCAGTCTCAAATGGTCTAACATAATGCAATCAGAATCCCAGAAAGCGAAGGAAGAGAAAGGGGGGCAGAAGTCGTCTTTGAGGAGCTAATGGGTAAGATTTTCTAAAACTGAGAATTATCAACTCCTATATCCAATAACTTCAAAGAACACCAAGCAGGATAAAACAAAGAAAAACACATCCAGGCACGTCATAAAAAGAAAATCTTGAAAGCAGCAACAGAAGAAGACAACATAGAAGAGAACAGTAAGAAAGATGACTTGCCATGAGGAAAAGAAAATGGAAGCTAAAGAAAGTAAAATGACTTCTTAGAAGTGCTGGGGGTAAAACATGATGAATCCAGAATTCTACATTCATCAAAAATGAAGGCAAAATAAAGACACTTTCAGATACACAAAACATGAAGGAAGTCTCCAGCACACCTGCATTATAAGTAATGTTCAAATTAAATTACCCTGAGGGACTTGAAGGAAATAGCACAAGACAGAAACTTAGTTCTGCAGAAAATAATGAAGAAAATCAGAATGGATAAACGCATTGATACGAAAAGATAAAAAAAAAACCCCACACACCCTTGTATTTGTAAATGAAACATTAAATTTTTTTCAAAAGATTCCTGATCATTGATCTCATAAAGTGAAAGCAGTAACATACAACTAGGCTCAGAGTGCGTGCAGAATTAAAATATACAAAACAAGGGTACAGAGGGCAAAAGGATGGTCATTAGAAGTCTACCGTTGCAAGGTTCTTATACTGCTTATGAAAAGGTAAAAAATAGGTTAACTTGAAAATTCACCTCATACTCAAATAAAGGTACAAAGAGGTATAACTAAAAATCATATAATAGAGGAGATAAAAGGGAATACTAAAAATGACTCCATTCCACAAAAGAAGGCAGCAAAGGAGGAACAGAAAAACAAAGAGCAAAAAGGACAAATAGAAAACAAAACCAAGATGGTGGGCTTAAACCTATGCATATCCATAACTACACTGTATACACATCAGCCAAAACCCTGGTTAAAAAGCAAAGGCTAAGACACCGGACTTTTTTAAGAGCAGGACTCAGTTACATGTTGCTTACCAAAAAAAAATTAAGCATAAAGACACAAATGGATAAAACAAAAAGGATGAAAAAAATATGCCAAGTAACACTAAGAAAGTTAGTGCAGCTATAATTAACATCAAACAAGGTAGATTCCACAATAAAGATTATCCCAGAACAGACATAATGATAAAACGGTCACTTGAAGAAGACAATCATAAATGTGCACACACAAAGAAAAAGATCACGAGTATTCAGTATAGGCAACAAAAATTACAAAATCAAAGGAAAACAAGCAAGTCCTCATAATAGTTAGAAATTTTAACATCGCTAGTTTAGTCACTGATAGAACATTATCAAAAATCAAGACAGTACCAAAGATTTGAGCAACAGTAACAACCAACTTGATCTAATTGACATTTACAGGACATTACACCCAGCAACAGCAGAAAAATCATTGTTCGCACATGCACATGAATCATTTACTAATAGGCCACATTTAAGACAATGAAACAGGTCTAATAAACTTCAACTCATTAATAAAATACAGACTATATTATCAGACGAAAAGAGAAGTAGAAAAAAAATAACATGTACACAGAAATTCCCCATCCATTGGGAATTTCTAAAACATCATTCTAAATAACATCTGAGTTAAAACTCAATGCCTATATTCTAATCACATAAAAAATTTGAATTCTTTGGAACTGGATTACAATGAAAACACTATACATTGAAGTTTGTGGAATGCAAGCTAAAGTAGTTTTAGAAGGAAATTTAGATTTAAATGTCTGTATTCAAAATAAAACAGTAAAGTCATGCTTCCATGTTAAATGTTTAAAAGAAAAAGAAAATCCAAAGGAAATAAAAATAGAAGCAAAAACCAATGACATATTGACAATATGGGTCATCTGAAAAAAGTAACAAATTAATAAAGTTCTAGGCAAGACTTATTAAGAAAAAAATAAGTCTTCAGTACCAAACATTAAAAAAGAGGTATCATTATAGATCCTCTTTGAAAATAGTGGATATTATGAAGAAGGTCATGCCAATAAAGTCAACAGCTTACAGGAAATTAACAAATTCCTTGAAGAACAAATTATCAAAAATGACACACACAAAACCAGGATATCGGAGTCTAGGGGGTTGCGGGCCCAGCATGCTACAGTCCATAGGGTTGCAAAGAGTCAGACATGACTGAGCAACTAACACTTTTATTTTCCTTATCAACCAAATATTACCATAAAAATTATTAGCAATACCCAAAGAAGTTAATACATCACTACCAAGTAGAGTTGATCTCAGAAATGCAAAGTTAGTTTCACTTAGAAAATTCAATGTAATTCACCTACTAACAGATTCGAGAAAAATATTTCAGAATCATTTCAACAGATACCGACATTTTTTTCAAAAGTCAACATCTATTAATGATTAAAACTAGGAACAGACCAAAAATATATATATATCCTCAATATAAAAGGCATCTACAGCCTTAAACCAAATTTCATCCTTTACAGTGAATAATGAATGCTTTTTCCCTTAAGATGAGATCAGGGCAAGATGCCCAATTATCACCACTTCTATTCAACATATTGTTGGAGGTCTTGGCAGTGCAAAGAGACAAGTAAAAGACATAAAAGACATTCAGATTAGAAAGAAAAAAAAGCAAGCTGTCTTTTTCATACATGATACCACTGTATACAAAAGAAAAATCCTTAAAGAAACTATAGGAAGCAATAAATCAACTTAGCAATATTATAGGGCAAGAAAACCAACTGCATTTTTATATACTAATAGTATATTGGGGAAATAAAATGAAAAATAAAACACATTTAAGACTAGCACCCAGAAGTAAAAAACACTTAGGGAAATTTAACAAAAGATATCCATGACCCAATATTAAAAANGCAAGAAAACCAACTGCATTTTTATATACTAATAGTATACTGGGGAAATAAAATGAAAAATAAAACACATTTAAGACTAGCACCCAGAAGTAAAAAACACTTAGGGAAATTTAACAAAAGATATCCATGACCCAATATTAAAAAACTACAAAACACTGCTGAAATTTAAGACTAAATAAATAGAAAGTCAGACTTGTGAATTATTATGGTTCCATAGCACCCCACTCTAGTACTCTTGCCTGGAAAATCCCATGGACAGAGGAGCCTGGTGGGCTGCAGTCCATGAGGTCACTAAGAGTTGGACACAACTGAGTGACTTCACTTTCACTTTTCACTTTCATGCATTGGAGAAGGAAATGGCAACCCACTCCAGTGTTCTTGCCTGGAGAATCCCAGGGACAGAGGAGTCTGGTGGGAGGCTGTCTATGGGGTCGCACAGAGTCAGACATGACTGAAGCGACTTAGCAGCAGCAGCAGCATTGATAACATTGGCCTGTAGGTTTTTGGATGAAGGATTCTGATAAAGGCTTAGTATCCAGAATACTTAATATAATTCCTACAAATGTATACTGAGTGCAACACTTATATGAAAGGATCTGGAATGGCAGAAGCAAATTTGAAAAGACCAGCGGAATCATACCACTTGGCTTCAAGACTTACTCTAAAACTACAGTAATAATAGTCCTACAGAACCGGCAAAAAGAGCAGATAAACCAAGGGATGAGACCAAGCGAGAAACTGATAAATTGAACTTCATCAAAATAAGAAGGTTTTTCTCATCAAAGTTCTTCTCTCATTAAAATGAAGAGGCAAATCATAGAGCCCAGAAAATATTCACATTAATATATTCACAATATGGTTGATTAGTATCCAGAAAACTTAAAATCATACAATTCAATAACAAGAAGACCAACAACATATTTTACATGAAAAAAAAAAAGATTTTAATAGGCACTTCACAATGTTAGAAATATAAATGGCCAGAAAGCATAAGGAACAGCATTCAATCAACATCACTAGTCATGACCAGCTTAAAGGAAAAACATGAACATAATCAAAGGTTGGTAAGAGGATAGAGAAACTAGAATTCTCATACATGGCTAGTAGGAAGAAACTCTCAGTTTTCTTAAATCATACACACACACAGAGCCCACAGACCCAGCAATCCCACTCAGAAATATCTATCCAAGAGAAATGAAAACATGTATCTACAAAAACCCTTGTATACAACTGTGCTTACAACTTTATTTACACACCTAAAAAACTTTTCAATGATCCACATTCCAGTGTCCTTCAGCATGCACTTCCATGAATAAATTCAGATGACTGTCAATTCAGATTTCCTTTTAAATATTGGAACCAGTACAAAATGTAGCTTTCAGCATGCCACTATTAACAGTACCATCCTTAGGGTAAAAAAAATCTTACATTCTATGAAAAACACTGAAGCTTATTTACAAGAAATGCTGCTTAGAATTCTGCCCACTCTATTTTCTACCAGTTCTACCGAAACTCTTTAAAAGTTACTTCCGCTCCTCTTCTCTCTACCCTGGTATCCGGGCAGAATTACTAAATGATGCACAATGCCTGAAATGCACACTCTGTCTTTATTCATCCCCTGCACTAGAGCCAATTAAGCTGCTGTCACACCTCATAAAGACATTCCTGTAAACATGTAATGGAAACAGTACAACTCCATTCAGTTCCACCAACTCTTGACGTTGTCTTTTCAAATGCTTTAAAACAGGGCTTCTCAACAGTGACCATACTGACAGGCTAGATCAGCTGGTGCTTTCTTGGGGAGGGTCCAAGTGCCCTGCACTGGACCTTTAGCATCACTACTGGCCTCCATTCACCGAACAGTAGAAGCAACAGCCTGTACCCCTGCTGCCTTCCTCATTCCATCTGCAACAATCAAAATGTCCCCAGATAGAAAGTCACTCACTGTTGAGAACCTCAGACTCCAAGGATTATCTTAACATGTTCTCCCAAGATTTCATTTATTTTGGGTCTCTTTTCCTCCGAGTTNTGTCCCCAGATAGAAAGTCACTCACTGTTGAGAACCTCAGACTCCAAGGATTATCTTAACATGTTCTCCCAAGATTTCATTTATTTTGGGTCTCTTTCCCTCCGAGTTTCCAAACTGACCAAATCTTTAAATTTAACAATCAATTTTCCTAGCACACACTTTCACAGACAGCCCTAGTCCTTACTGCTTCTCAGCTCCCTAAGCACCTTGGACAGAGCTCTAAACTGCTTTTTGTTTGCAAACACTCCCAGGCTGTGAGTTCCCTAAAGGTTAGGTCTTTTAGTCTCTGGTTGTCCCTCCCACCCTGATCATCAAACACAGTCGAAGTCTGTTTAGTTGCCTGAGGGACACGCACTAGAAAAATACTTGCAAATATTATGCCAATTGACGTGCTACAGAAGCATCTCTGTTATTATTCAGTCCAATGACATGGGCTTAACCCCCTCGTTTGAAGTGATAAAGAGTACATTACCATGCACACAGATGCTAAATAAAGTCTCTGGTATAAATGCATACTGCTTCAGATACAGGGGTGATTTCATCTTATCATCATCATGAAAATATAAGTGGGTGAATTATAAAAACAAGAAGTATCTTGCCTGCATCCTCTCAGGTGCAATACACTAGGAATGAGGCAACATCAAACCAAATATATATACATATATCTGAAAGGTTAGATTAATGAAAGCAAAACTGCAATGCTTTCTTTAAGTGGTGCCTGAATGCGATGTGGGGGAGAATGGCACGGAATGGTAGTTATTTACCAAGCAAGGGTATGGGGTCACCGCACAATGAAGCATATGGCAAGCATACCAGTGAAAATGAAAGGCACATTATATAACAAAATTGTGTGTGGGCGGGAGGTGATATTTCACCCTCCAGGAAGGAAAGCTGTCTCTCCTGATAGGCTAGAGCTTGTCATGGGGGAGGTAACTATACCAAATGCTCTTCTCCAACCTAAAATCAGTGACGTGACCATCTCACAGCCCATGATACTTGATGTGCGGCTGGGCGTGAAGCAGTGAGTGTTTATAGCCATTTAAAAGCCTGATTTTAGTGACAGTATTTATTTTCAGCATTGTTCCTTTCGAAGCTTTACTGAGATATAATTCACATCATAAGATTTACCTAGAGCATACAGCTTAATAGCTTTAAATACAGTCACAGAGGTGTACGACAATCACGAAAATCAATTTTAGAATATTTCATCACCACCTAAAAAAAAAAAAACCCACACCCATTATCCATTAATCTTTATTTCCCTCCAAATACTCAGCCCTGGACAATGACTGCTCTACCTTCCACCTACACAGATTTCGCTGCTCCAGATGTGTCATATACACGGAAGCATCCGGTATGCAGTCTTCCATGGCTGGCTGGTCTCACTCAGCAGACTGCTTTCAAGGTTCAGCCACATGGTAGTGGTTTGATATAATTTCAAATCTTCTTGTTCATGGCAAAAATAAAGTTTTTAAGAGTAAAGTTGGGTGCTATACTGCTCTGGGAAAGACCCCTGGTGTAGAGTTGATTCACTTTGTTAAACAGCAGACGCCAACACAACATTGTAAAGCAATTATCCTCCAATTAAAAGTTTAAATTAAAATAGATAACTAAGAAGAACCTATTGTATAGCACAGGGAACACTCACTACTCAATACTCTGTAATGACCTATATGGAAAAGAATCTTTAAAAAAGTGGATATACGTAATACACGTATAACAGGTTCATTTTGCTCTACAGCAGAAACTAACAAGAGTGCAAATCAATTACACTCCAATAAAAATTTTTTTCATTAAAAAAAAAGTGATATTGTGAATCCAGAAGGCATCAACCAACCACATCTGTGGACACCAAAAGCACTCAGTAGTTCAAGTAGTCAAGGGCACTGCTGGGGGGTTTTCAGTAANTTTCCAGACATTTCCTTGTCTCAATACTTCCCAGCTCCCCTTGCAGCTAGATATAACCACACAACTCCATCAAGGCCAATGGTCTATGAGCAAAACCAGTGTGTGCTTCCTCTGGAAAGCATTCCTACTACAAGACACGAGGCTACATAGTACATGTGAGTTGGCATCTTTGCCCTCAGGTGACGAGCAAGGTAAATGCACAAGAGGGGGCATGTCTGACACCAAGAAGTGTATCAACTTTGACCTGATCACTTTCAGGTTTACTAACAAAGAGAAGAATCTCATCTTCTACACTGGTTAATGCATGTTATCATATTTCGAGTTTTTCTGTTACATGCAATCAAATCTGACCTGAACTCATGTGACAGTGAAGCGCATGCTTCTGATTTACACGTACACAGGTCAAATGCAAGGCCAGGCTCCATTTTGCAGTTTATGAAGTATTTCCAAATGTCACAGTGTTAACCTGACTGCCTTTCCAACATAAAGAATAAAAAATTAGCAAAGACTAAAACCAGGAAAGACAACAAGATAACTTCACATGAAACATGCAATCAGTGGTGAAATGCTGCATACGAAGGTCCACAGTAGGTACACACCCCATTAGAAACCTATCTGCAGTACCCACACACTCCAAAATGGGTTAAGTGTATTTTCTTTGAGCAGAATGCAAACACGGGCACTCACAGTGCAGCAGCGTGAACAGAAGAAAAGGACAGTTCACTGACTGTTGCCTGACCGCATCTAATCCCAGTCCTGTCACTGCTAAGCAACAATTCAATTTCATTTAATCCAGCATAAATTTGGTGAATGCCCACCACATATAAAACACTGCATTGGATACTGCAGTTCATGAGATGAGGCTCTGATCCTCAAGGAATTCCTAATCTAATAGACAAGGAACAAATTACTTCTAATTCCCAACAGTCTGCTTGGCCGCGAATCAGGGAAAGAGACAAAATAAGAGCCAGTCCCATTAAAATCCCCAGAATTAGGGTAGTGACTCTCTCTCCTTCCTTCCTGAGTTTGTTCTAGAAGACCAACAGACACACACTAGTAGTGGGTAAAAGGCAAGTGAGGGCCCCACAAAGACACTACCCATTGGTAATATCCAAGCTGAAGAGACTGAGGCTCAAGAATGAGGGAACAAACCAAAGACAGCAAACAGAGCTCTATATACAATGGAAGAGTCACGTCACCCCAGAGACTCAAGGAGACACACAGGGAAAGTCTTCTAAGTTAAACCGAAAGCTTTATAGAAAAAGGCTACAATGAGAATATACTACTTGAAGAAAAAAGATTTATATATTAGTATTTATATGATAAGGTTGAATTATCACACCTATATAAAATGCTGGGCCCATAAAGAGTATATACCTTGTCTCCCCCATGAATTCTTGGAAACTTTACAAAAACCAGTCAATCACTCCCACTCTGGCACTGTTTGAAATGCCTAGCACACACCCCAGAAGCAACTATAAAAATGGCTATAAAAACCTGGAGTTCACAAAGGAGATCCAGGTATAAACAATAAATTGGGAAGTTCTTACAGGCATACAGATAGCATGTAAAGTCCTGAGGCTGGACAAGATGGTTAGAGACAGGAGATCTAAAGACTGAGCTCCATGAAATCTAAAATGTGACACAAGTGAACATATTTATGGGACAGAAATAGACTTGCTGAAATAGAGACAAACCTGTGGTTGCCAAAGGGGAGGGGAGGATGGGGAGTTTGGGATTAGCACATGTAAACTAGTATCAATATATATATAGGATAGACAAAACAACAAAGTCCTACTATATAGAACAGGGAATTATATTCAATATCCTGTGATAAACAAGAACGGAAGAGGATATAAAAAAGAATATATACAGATATGTGTATATGGGGCTTACATAAATATATATGCTGCTGTTTAGTCACTCAGTTGCGTCCAAATCTTTGGAACCCAGGGATGCAGCATGCCAGGCTTCCCTGTCCTTCACCACCTCCTGGAGCTTACTCAAACTCATGTCCATCCAGTCAGTGATGCCATCCAACTATCTCATCCTTTGTAGTCCCCTTTTGCTGCCCCCAATCCCTCTCAGCATCAGGGTCTTTTCCAGTGAGTCACTCTTTGCATCAGGTGGCCAAAGTATTCGAACTTCAGCATCAGTCCTTCCAATGAATATTCAGGATTGATTTCCTTTAGTATGGGCTGGGTTGATCTCCTTGCAGTAGAGGGACTCTTGACAGTCTTCATCAGCACCACAGTTCAAATGCATCAGTTCTTCAGTGCTCAGCCTTCTTTACAGTCCAAATATCATATACACACATGACTCGTGAGGAAATCATAGCTTCACCTATATGGACTTTGTTGGTAAAGTAATGTCTCTGCTTTTTAATGCACTGTCTAGGTTTGTCACAGCTTTCCTCCCAAGGAGCAAGCATCTTTTAATTTCATGGCTGCAGTCACTGTCCACAGTGATTTTGGTTTCCATTGCTTCCCCATCTATTTCCCATGAAGTGATGGGACCAGATGCCATGATATTCCTTTTGTGAATGTTGAGTTTTAAGCCAGCTTTTTCACTCTCCTCTTTCACCCCATCAAGAGCCTCTTTTAATTTCGCTTCTCTTTATGCCATAAGGGTGGTGTCATCTGTATATATGAGGTTACTTATATTTCTCCCCACAATCTTGATTCTAGTTTGTGCTTCATCCAGCCTGGCATTTTGCATAATGCATTCTGCATATAAGTTAAATAAGCAGGGTGGCAAAATACAACCTTGATGTACTCCTTTCTCAATTTTGAACCAGTCTGTTGTTCCATGTCTGGTTCTAACTGTTGCTTCTTGACCTGCATACAAGTTCTCAGGAGGCAGGTCTGGTATTCCCATCTCTTTAAGAATTTTCCACAGTTTCTTGTGATCCACACAGTCAAAGACTTTAGCATAGTCATGAAGCAGAAGTAGATGTTTTTCTGGAACTTTCTTTTTTCTATAACACAATGGATGTTGGCAATTTAATCTCTGGTTCCTCTGCCTTTTCTAAATCCAGCTTGAACATCTGGAAGTTCTCGGTTCACATACTGCTGAAGGCTAGCTTAGAGGATTGGAGGATTTTGAACAATACTTTGCTAGCATGTGAAATGAGTGCAATTGTGCAGTAGTTTGAACATTCTTTAGCATTGCTCTTCTTTGGGACTGGAATGAAAGCTGTCGTTTTCCAGTCCTGTGGCCACTGATGAGTTTTCCAAATTTGCTGACATACTGTGTGTAACACTTCTACAGCATCATCCTTTAGGATTTGAAATAGCTCAACTGGAATTCCATCACCTCCACGAGCTTTATTCTTACTGATGCTTCTTCCTAAGGCCCACCTGACTTTGCACTCCAGAATGTCTAAGTGAGTGATCACACCACTGTGGTTATCTGGGTCATGAAGATCTTTATAGATAGATAGACAGATAGATACAGATACATACATACATATATATGGGGCTTCCCTAGTGGCTCAGATAGCAAAAAGAATTTGCCTACAATGCAGAAGGATCCGGGTTCGACCCCTAGGTTGGGAAAATCCCCTGGAGAAGGAAACAATAACCCTCTCCAGTATTCTTGCCTGGAGAATTCGATGGACAGAGGAACTATATACATACACTATACACATGTATAGCTGAGTCACTTTGTTATACAGCAGAAATTAACACAACACTGTAAATCAAATTAAATAACAATTATAATAAATTTATGCTTCAATAAAAAAGAAAAATTTAAAGGAAAAAAAAAAAAGTACTGAGCTCCAGACAACTCTAACAACAAGAAGTCCAGAAAACAGAAGAAATCTGGCAAAGGAAGCTAAAAATGGAAAAGCCAGTGGGGTGGGAAAAAAAGCAAGCAGGTGTGGGGTTACTGAGCCAAGAAGAGCAAGGGTATCACAGAGGGGAAGGTGAACGGCCACATCAGACGCTGCCGCCAGGAAAGAACAGGGAGACAGAACTGACGCTGGAGGCGGCGCTCGGAGACCACGATGACCTTCACAGAACACGCAGCGGAGATGGAGCCCTGGGCCCCGACAAGGACAGGAGGAAGGGGACAGGAGCCCTGAATATCTAGTGGAGGGGGTGCTCCGAGACCACGATGACCTTCATAGAACATGCAGNATGGCCACATCAGACGCTGCCGCCAGGAAAGAACAGGGAGACAGAACTGACGCTGGAGGCGGCGCTCGGAGACCACAATGACCTTCACAGAACACGCAGCAGAGATGGAGCCCTGGGCCCCAACAAGGACAGGAGGAAGGGGACGGGAGCCCTGAATATCTAGTGGAGGGGGTGCTCCGAGACCACGATGACCTTCATAGAACATGCAGCGGAGGGTGGAGGGGGAGGGCCCGACGATGACAGAAGGAAGGGGACGGGGGCCCTGAATATATGGTGGAGGCGGTGCTCCAAAACCACGACGATCTTTACAGAACACGCAGCGGAGGGTGGAGGGGAGGGCCCAACAAGGACAGGAGGAAGGAGACGGGAGCCCTGGGCCCCGATGAGAACAGAAGGAAGGAGACAGGGGCCCTGAATATGCGGGAGGCCTGAATATAGGAGCTTAAAGAATTTCTGCTGCATATGAGAAATGAAACATGGGCAGCAGACTAAAGGGAAGACAGGGTTCTTTCACCGGTGATGGTGGTGATATTTTTTTTTTTTTTAAGATGGATGAAATTAAGAGTGTTCCGTAGACTGAGGGGAATCGTCCAGTAGAAAGGGCAAAACAGGTGTCAATGTGAAAGCAAAAGAAGAACTATTTGTGCGACATCCTGGAGAAGTAAGGAGGGAAGGCGAAGAGGGGATGGAAACAGCTGGACAGAGGCTGGCCACTGCGGTCTGCAGGGCAGCAGAGGGAAGGCGGGGCACTGGCCCTGATGAAGGGGCGGGCATCCATTTCAGTGGAAGAGCTCTTCAAATGAGTTCTAAGTTCACAGAGTTCACAGCAAAACAGGACACAAAATCATCAGGAAAGGGAGGCAGTCCCAGAAGCTTAGAGAGAGGGGAAAATATAAAATATTCATCAACCAGGAGAATGAAGGAACTAAGAAACGGGAAGATGCTTTGTGGTCAGGATTAATGGCCTATCTGAGGCCAGTGGTCATGACTGAATACACCTTTCCAGGAAGAGAGAAGGCAGAGGTGAAGCCTCCTTAATTTGGAGCTGTGCAAACAAGCCTCATCAAGGCAGAGAAGGGCAATGGAGTTGAGTGTATTGAAAAGATTGACTTTAACAAATGACAAATTCACACACTGAAATTCCATTCACACATGGAAAGAAGCGAGGGTGTGAGGGGCTGAGAAAAGTAGGATCTGTTGACTGTAAGCGAAGGCTACTTACTAGGGAAGGGTAAGCAGAGAAGAATAGAAGGCAGTGTTGGAAGGTGGAAGCCTCACAATTGAGATGGCGAAAGGGGTACCCATCCTGGTGATAAGATCTAAGGAGTGAGCATGACAGGAAATGGCTGAGGAAAGGGGAGGAACAGAGGACTGAAGGAGAGGCGTCCAAGGAGAAAGCAGCAAAGTCCTACAAATTACCTGAGGTGACACTGAAATCACCAAAGAAAGCGTAAAAGGAAGGCACACCAACATAAGGAACTTAAGAAGTCTGCACGTGGTTCCAAACACGGAAAACAGAAAGAGAACAGACTGTTGAGAGAGATACTTTGAGGGTGAAAGCACGTTGAATGGATGAAAAACAAATGTCACGGTGGGAAATAGCACCGTAAGGTGCAACAGCTGAAAACGGACAGGCTGCCCAAACTGGGGGAGGACCAGCCTGGTTCCCTGCGGTGACAGACACGGGATGGAGAGTTGCAGGAGGTCCAAGGTCAGCTCGAGTCCGGTGCTGCTGAAGCTGCCGAGGGCTACACCCAATTAATTGCCTGCTACGTGTACCACTGAGCGGCCCACAGCAAGCTAACCCCACAGGCCCAGAGCTGAAGGCACCACCTTCCTCCATCCTTGTGCCTTCTGCTTCTCCCATCGTAAACGGCACCACCTAGTTGCTCAAGCCAGAAACCTTCCCCTCCTTCACCCTGGAATCTAACATCCAAAGTTTCTGTAAATTTCTAAGTCTTCCTCAGACACTCTGGCCTCCATTTCTGCCACCACCACACCAATCCATAACCCTTCCAACCATTCCTGCCATTTCTAAACTTTCTCTACTCTACCATAGTGGGTTTTGAAAAATATGAACCTATCACTCAATGCCCTGCTTAAAACCATTTAATACATTAAGCTCAAAACCTCAAGGTCAGGCCCTGACCCCCACTGTCCAGACTTATCTCCATCCTCCCTGGCTCTCTGCTCCAGTGATGCTGGGTGTCCATCCCCAGGGGGACCTCACATGGACCACACCCTCTCTTGTCTCCAGAACTTTACACATGTTAATCACTCTGCCTGAAATGTGTCTCAATCAATCCCAGCTGACTCCAAATACACCTTCAGTTATCACTATAGACGTTAGATCCTCTACACCTTTCTTGAATCATGTAAACTAGATTACTGGTCCGCCTCCACCCAGTTCCCAGAAAGCAGCTCTGGGCATCAATGGAAGTAAATCAGTGATTTCTTCAAGAAGAAGGCAGCTGAGAGGGTAAGGATCCAGGTCCCCAGCATGCATGCATGCTAAGTCACTTCAGTAGTGTCCAACTCTCTGTGATCCATGGACTGCACCCTGCCAGGCTCCTCTCTGTCCATGGGATTCTCCAGGCAAGAATACTGGCATGAGTTGCCATGCCCTCCTCCAGGGGACCTCCCCAATCCAGGGATTGAACCCACATCTCTTATGTCTCCTGCGCTGGCAGGTGGGTTCTTCACCACTAATGCCACCTAGGAAGCCCTCCAGGCCCCCTACCTCACTTTAAGAAGGGAACTCTCTTTTTTCTGATTTATATATGCCTAAGTGTAAAGTTTTTATTTGAAAAGAAGACACCCCTATAGAGCAGTTTGAAAACCACCAAAACCAGTTCAGTCGCTCAGTCGTGTCCTACTCTTGGTGACCCCATGAACCACAGCACACCAGGCCTCCCTGTTCATCACCAACTCCCAGAGTTTACCCAAACTCATGCCCATTGAGTTGGTGATGCCATCTAACCATCTCATCCTGTCTTCCTCTTCTCCTCCTGCCTTCAATCTTTCCCAGCATCAGAGTCTTTTCAAATGAGTCAGCTCTTCGCATCAGGTGGCCAAAGTATTGGAGTTTCAGCTTCAACATCAGTCCTTCCAGTGAACACCCAGGACTGATCTCCTTGAGGATGAACTAG
>SJYW01015498.1:490505-560641 GCA_006410735.1 Raphicerus campestris | reverse complement strand
GACCCCATGAACCACAGCACACCAGGCCTCCCTGTTCATCACCAACTCCCAGAGTTTACCCAAACTCATGCCCATTGAGTTGGTGATGCCATCTAACCATCTCATCCTGTCTTCCTCTTCTCCTCCTGCCTTCAATCTTTCCCAGCATCAGAGTCTTTTCAAATGAGTCAGCTCTTCGCATCAGGTGGCCAAAGTATTGGAGTTTCAGCTTCAACATCAGTCCTTCCAGTGAACACCCAGGACTGATCTCCTTGAGGATGAACTAGCTGGATCTCCTTGCAGTCCAAGGACTTTCAAGAGTCTTCTCCAACACCACAGTTCAAAAGCATCAATTCTTCAGTGCTCAGCTTTCTTTATAGTCCAACTCTCACATCCATACATGACTAGTGGAAAAACCATAGCCTTGACTAGACAGACCTTTGTTGACAAAGTAATGTCTCTGCTTTAAAATAGATCACCTCTAACATCTTCCCCAGTTCCGAGGGCCTCCATACAAAATACCATCATTATGAGAGTAACTCCATAGTAACCATTTGTCAACCTTTGTGACGGGTGGAAAGTACTGGGTTGGTCAAAAAGTTTGTTTGGGTTTTTCCATAACATCTTGCAGAAAAACCCAAACAAACTTTTTGGTCAATTCAATAGCTATTGTAATAAGGATCTCAATGAAGAAGAGCATTTGGCATGATCAAGGTCTTAGAGAAAACACAGGACTGGGAAAAATTAATACAAAATTAAAATGAAATACAAAATTAAACCAATACATGGAAGTACTAGAATTAACCTTTCAAAGAAATACAGATTAACCTCATTTAACAGATTTTCTGATAAGACATCACTGCTGACTCACCTCTGTCAACTATTTCAGAGGCAACACACTCACACAGTTATACTCTGATGCCTGTAGCAGGGCAGGTAAGAGCCTGGGCTCCAGGGGCAAACGCAACAGTTCCAATCTCAGCTCTTTTGCTTCCTAGCTACATGACCTTAGGAGAACCACATAAGGCTTCGTTTTTCATCATAAAATGAGAAGCATAATGTCTACCTGACAGAGCTGGGCTGAGGATAAAATGAGGCAAAGAAGAGAAGAATTTAGAACACTGGTACTTACAGAAAACTCAGTCAATGTTTACAACGGGTGTATGCATACATATTTACGCTCAAGTTATATTATACAGCCCGAATCCCTTCTTAAAGTTTTTTAACTTATCCTTACTGGCTTGAAATTTAACCTCTTTTACGATGACATTCTCTTTTTTTTTTTTTTTTTTACAGTCTCAGCAAAAGGCTTATTAAACCATTTGTCCTTTTCATTGTATTACCATATTATCATGGTACATAAACACACATTTTTATGTGCCTAGTCTTCAATGCATTTATTGAATGAACCCCATAGACTCAGTTATATCATCTGATGGAAAAGGAAACATTAATTATTTTTGTATTCTTGGGTCCTGATCTGAAATGAACTCGTGTTTAAAAAATCTTGTATTGTAAACTTTTATTATACAAATAGGAAACATCATTATCTAGAGACCATTGCTGCCCGTAACTTGGGCTGGCAAGAAACCTTCATACCATCAGTCATTAAAAAAGAAATATTCTATGAGCACCATGATTTTCCTTGGTACTACGGAAGGACACAGAAATAAATGCCAGACAGGTAGCAATATTGACAGATGAGCTTTGTTTTTCTTTTTTCACTTCTTTCCCTCCAGCAAAGATTCTTTTCTAACTGAATAACTGAAAGTCATATCACAAGAAAACAAATGATAACTAGTCTTTAAATAAACAGAGTTTGCCTGTGACCTTCTATTACCTTTCCATATACATATATGGAAAATTCCCACACAGAAAAATGAATACTACTGTGTGTGAACAGCCACAACCACCTCTTTCTAGCTCTATCACCTACTTCCTCATCTTCACACCTCACACTTTTAGTGCCAGGAAAGGAGGCTTGGCTCAACAATGAAACGCCCCAAGGTCACCATTTAAGCGACAACGCTAGTTAAAGTGACTGCAAACTTCAGCCAAGACTAACCTCTCATTCCACAGCCAAACCCAGTGACCAACACAGAACAGCCCACAGTGAATACACAGCTTGGAAAAATGGAAAGATAACAGTCTCCCAGGCCACAGAAATCCAAGCTGCAATTAACTATTTTTTAAATCATTTTCTTAAACGACTCCTTCCATGAAGTCCAGTAATTCCAATAACTTACCGGTCAGCAGTTTCCACGTCAAAGCAAAACCTTCTATCAATGGAGTCAGTATGTCTCCTGGTACATTCTTTCAAAAAGAAGACCTCTCCATCCCCCTGAAAAGAATCATTTTAAGCATCTTCAAACATGACAGCATAAATATATACAGAGTTAAGTATCCTATACTTGAAGGGGGGAGGGGAGGCAAGGTTCAGATTTTAGGTTCCTCTATCCTATTCTCTTTTGAACCAGTTTATTTAGAACAGTAGCCATTTCCGTAACTGACCTTTTCTTAAGATTTTTTAGACCCTGCTTCAATTACAGTAACATTAAACCAGACCTTATGAGTGCTAATGCTAAAAGGTGGATTAACAATATAGTTTGCACATGTCTACATTTGTTATTTTTATTGCCCTCTTGTTAAAAAAAAATGATAACGTGTTTGTATTTCACATTACATTATACCACATGAAACAGCCCACAGGTAACCATTTCTGATTTACAGAAACTTCAGTTCCATAGGAATGCACCTAAAAGTACACGAAGGACCTTGGATCAGCCATTGTGATCATCTCAACCTAGAACCATTCCATTTATGTGTGTGTGCACTCAGCTGTGCCCAAGTCTTTGCAACCCCATGGACTGCAGCCCACTAGGCTCCTCTGTCCAGGGGATCATGCATGGCAGGAATACTGGAGTGGGCTGCCATTTCCTTCTCCTGGGGATCCACTAGGCTCCTCTGTCCAGGGGATCATGCATGGCAGGAATACTGGAGTGGGCTGCCATTTCCTTCTCCTGGGGATCCACTAGGCTCCTGTGTCCCTGGATCATGCATGGCAGGAATACTGGAGTGGGTTGCCATTTCCTTTTTCTGGATATCTTCACAACACATCTATGTGCTTTGCTGTTTCCTCAGTGAATCACCCTGAATTTACCTTTACTGAGTGTTCAGTTAAAGATGGTACCATTTTATCTCAGTTAACCACCCTCTCCAAGAGCTTTAAAAAGCAGCAGAAAACAGGAGACAGAAGCAATGCAAAAACAGGTTCTCAGTAAGAAACTCAGTTAAGAGTCTGAGAAACACTTCTGAAATATTTTAGAGTTTTCTGGAATGTGAAGATCTCTAATAGTAAACCAGCATTCAGATGTAAAAACATTCAAAGTATCACAGTCATCACATTTTTAATGTATTTATTATTGGGGGCTAAAACAGAAAGACACCATTAAGCAGATGTGTCTTGGGTCTCGAGTCGGCTCTAATAGGAAACTCGCACTCCAACCCCAGGCTCGGTTTGTCATTAAAGAGTATGGGGGGAGCGGGGTGGTGTTCAAGAGGGAGGGTTCATACATATACCTATGGCTGACTCATGTTGATGTATGGCAGAAACCAACATAGCACTGTAAAGCAATTATCCTCCCATTAAATATAAAATTTTAAAAACTGGAAAAAGTGTACACAGATACAGAAGTTAATCCATGTTTATCCTCTCACTACAACTTCTAATCATATAGTGGTCCTCAGAGGTATAAAGTAATCACGACTATTTGGTTAATGAGTTGTGCACAGTTGCTGATCATTCCTGAAGTTTGCTTTTATTAGATTTGATGCTTAACAACAAATTTTGCCTTCTCTGTGTCTGATAAGTTCTTAACAAATTCTTCCTGATTGTATCCATTAAACTTTAGTTACATTTGACCAAAAAAAAAAAAAAAGACTGTGATCTTTAAAAAAAAAAGGCATACAAAAACAACAAAACCCATCCCCCTCCAGGGGTGACATCCTGGCTTCCTCTTCTTTACCATGGCCACGATTTTCCATGTGGATTTCAGTATCACAAAAATGTGCTTCTATTATAAGCAGCTTTAAACAGTTTCCAGGAAGATGCAAAGTATGTGTAAACAGAAGTGAACTCGGGTTAACTCTGCATTCACAGAAGCAAAATTATGCCCATCCACCCAGCAAGCAATGAATTAACCTTAAAATGTGTCACCAGTCACACTCAATGTTAGTGAGAGGAGCTCTGTGTGGACTATTATTGTTGCTAAGAGCTACAGCTTCTGCTTTAAAACAAAGACCACCTTTTCCACCCAGACAGCTCCTGCGGGCTTCTCGCATACATTTCCTGTATCATGAGCTGCTGTGGTATTTATTTCTACAGGAGGTGTAAAGTAAATGGTGTCTAAGTGAGAAGGTTCGAGTCTGAATGGAAAGCAGCAGACTTCACTACAGACCATCTACTCTGTAATCCTTCCATTTATGTGAATTTGTGTGTGCACGGGGCTCAGTCAATGAAGAATCTGTGAGAGACGTGGGTTCAAGCTCTGGGCTGGGAAGATTCCCCTGAAGGAGGAAAATGACAACCCACTCCAGCCTTCTTACCTGGGAAATCCCATGGACAAAGNACAAGGCTCAGTCAATGAAGAATCTGTGAGAGACGTGGGTTCAAGCTCTGGGCTGGGAAGATTCCCCTGGAGGAGGAAAATGACAACCCACTCCAGCCTTCTTACCTGGGAAATCCCATGGACAAAGGAGCCTGGAGGGCCATCCCCATGGTGGGGATAGCAAAGTTGGACGCGACCTAGCAACTAAACCACCACCACCACGTACAACATCAGGCCTCCCCCGTAAATCCTGAGCAGTCAGCCCCCTGAGTTAGGAAAGCATGCTGAAGGTATGAACTGTATCTTCCAGCAACAGGAACGTCAAATAATTGTTTCTTAAAAAAAAAAAAAAAAAAGTGACCATAAAAATCCATGCCAACAGGACATCCCTGGTGGTCCAACAGCTAAGACCCCACATTACCAAGGCAGCGGGCCTGGGTTCAATCCCTGGTCAGGGAACCAGAGCCCACATCCTGCATATAAGAGATCCGCATGCCAGGACTAAGACCTGGGGCAGCCAAATAAACATTTTTTAAATAGTTTTTTAAAACCACATGCCAGCAGTACAGAAAATATAGGAATTATTTTCTGGCCAATTTTATTTAGGAAAAAAACCAATCTTTTCATTGTAAAAACAAAACGGAAGGTATTTATCATTAGTGAATGGAAACAACATTAAAATGATGCCCTCAAAGACCACCTCACAGACAGTACAAAGCATAAAAAGGAAACACTTACAAGTTTCCCCCCTGATCTGTGCTCAAAGGGGATCATGGTGAATTTCTTGGCTGCCTTCCGATACATGCAGTAGTGTTTGACCCAGCTGGACCCGAATGGAGGAGGCCCTGCAACAAGAAACAGAACTTTACATGTTTCCTTATAAACAAACAGATATGCAGAACTCTATATTGCTAAAGAGAAAAAATCCAAGAAATGGCACCTAATACAGCTCAAGGAAACAAATCAGCACACAGCTCATCTAAGAGAAGGGAAAAGCTAGGGGAAATAAGAGGGCACAGAGAGACAGTTTGAGAAGAGGTCCTAACAGTTCTCAGCAACAAATAAATAATTTAAAGACATATTTTTCACATGATCTGCTAGACTGTTATCTCATATATGCAAATCCCCTAACTGTAAATGAAACTTATTATTTTTGTCTATGTATGAATAGCTCATGACAATTCCAAGAATGCCACCAGATATATGTGATGGTCTTGGATTCAATTCTGGCCCCTCAAAATAATAGAATTATAGGATCACAATGCAGAAAAGTATATAGACTATAAATCTATCTAGTGCTTTAAGCCCACTAAAGCACCTTGTAAGCAGCTATCCTTACTAACGATGCCAAAGTTAAACTTTAAAATGAAGTATGAGACCTCCCTGATGGTCCATCGGTTAAGAATCTGCCTGCTAATGCAGGGGACAAGAGCTTGATCCNCTAGTGCTTTAAGCCCACCAAGGCACCTTGTAAGCAGCTATCCTTACTAACGATGCCAAAGTTAAACTTTAAAATGAAGTATGAGACCTCCCTGATGGTCCATCGGTTAAGAATCTGCCTGCTAATGCAGGGGACAAGAGCTTGATCCCGGGTCCGGGAACGAAGATCCCACATGTCTCAGAGCAACTAAGCCCACATGCTGTAAGAGGCCTGTGTGCCACAGCTAAAGAGCAGCCCCCACTCAACATTGTTAGAGAAAGCCCGCTCGCAGCAACCAAGACTCAGAGCAGCCAGAAGGAAAACTAAATTTAAATCACGTGTGAAGAACAGGAGAGGGAGTTGTCCACATGTGCACCAGAACATTTTTGGANCCCCACTCAACATTGTTAGAGAAAGCCCGCTCGAAGCAACCAAGACTCAGAGCAGCCAGAAGGAAAACTAAATTTAAATCACGTGTGAAGAACAGGAGAGGAGTTGTCCACATGTGCACCAGAACATTTTTGGAACCACTTTTTACCTCTTGCTTAGTCAGTATTACAACCATCAAAGCTCTTAAAAGAAAATGGTCCCAAGTCGGGAGACCTACAATGGTTCCATCACAGCAAAGGAAAAGCGAGGTCCCATTCAAGAAAGGACATTAAAGTAAAAAAAAAGTCAACACCTATTATCAACGTCATCCCAGCTGAAAATATAAATAAAGTCTAAAAATATAGAGTTTTATACCTAAAAATCAAAAAGAACAAACTTGGCGGGGATGGGGGGTGGGGAAGGACTCGTTTAAAAGAAATGCATTTAGCTTTTGGAAAAATTAATTACATCACCCTGGGTGGAGGGGAGATGAGAAAGGAGTTCAGTTCATTTGCTCAGTCGTGTCCGACTCTTCGCGACCCCATGAATCGCAGCACACCAGGTCTCCCTGTCCATCACCAACTCCCGGAGTTCACTCAGACTCACGTCCATCGAGTCNGGGGGATGGAAAGTCTGATAAATGAAGATTGTAAACGAGAAACTTAAACACAGAGGCTTATTTTAAACACAAGCTGAGAGGTTGTTTTTAATTCATTTATGTACTCTAAAAATGTACGGGGCTGCAGAGAGGGTGGGACTCACTTGCTGGTGGCCATCTCTTGCCTTTCCGTTTCTTATCTCTGGGGTTTCCGGTCTGCAACTTTAAGCTAATTATACTCTAATTTTAGTCACCTTCTTTGTCACTTTACAGAGATTCTCTCCATCTCTCACTTCTTTCCATCTCTGTGTGTCTAATATATACACATATACATGTACACACATATGTGCATGCTGCTGCTGCTGCTAAGTCACTTCAGTCGTGTCCGACTCTGTGCAACCCCAGAGACGGCAGCCCACCAGGCTCCCCGCTCCCTGGGATTCTCCAGGCAAGAACACTTGAGTGGGTTGCCATTTCCTTCTCCAATACATNTTCAGTCGTGTCCGACTCTGTGCAACCCCAGAGACGGCAGCCCACCAGGCTCCCCGCTCCCTGGGATTCTCCAGGCAAGAACACTTGAGTGGGTTGCCATTTCCTTCTCCAATACATGAAAGTGAAAGTGAAGTCGCTCTGTACATGCAAATGCTAGCACACACGTGTGTGCACAGACACACACACTACCATTAACCTAACGAGTTGCATCCTAAACTCTCCTCTTTTAAGTTAATGCTCAAACCGTCCTGGATCTGACCGGCAGGGACCCCTTCTGGCAGACTCCTGTTTCATTTCCCTGTGTGCTGCGCTCACGTGCTCAGCCATGTCCAGCTCTTTGTGACCCCGTGGGCTGTAGCCCGCCAGGCTCCTCTGTCCATGGGGATGCTCCAGGCAAGAATATTGGGGTGGGTTGCCAATTCCTGTTCCAGGGGATCTTCCTGACCCAGGAACCCAATTCAGGGCTCTGGAATCTCCTGCACTGGTATGCAGATTCTTTACCACTGGGAAGCCCCCTTTCCAACTCTGCACATTCTTTTCAGACAGTAAGAAACCTGGCTCTCGTGATTCCCGGTACATTTATTTATTTGCTCAGCAAACACATCCACCTGATGTCGCCAACCTCCTCAAGCTTCCAGCCCCTCCTCTGCATTCTGCCTCTTGTACCTCCCCTCTCACTGACCTCCTGCCTCCGAGGCTGGTGACTCTGCACCTGGAAGGGAAAAGGTTAGCTATATTTTTAATGTATCACTTTAGGTAAATTATGTAAATTTACCTAATTTGAGGGCAAAATTTACATTTAAAAAAATCAGAGCCCAAATAATAGAATGGCTGGGCTTCCCTGGAGGTTCAATGGGAAAGAACCCACCTGGCAATGCAAGAGATGAGGGTTCGATTCCTGGGTCACGAAGATCCCCTGGAGAAGGAAGTGGCAACCCACTCCAGTGCTCTAGCCCAGGAAATCCCATGGACAGAGGAGCCTGGTGGGCTATAGTCCATGGGGTTGCAAAAGAGCTGGACACAACTCAGCAACAACAACAGAACAGTGACTGGAATCTAACAATTTCTGGTTCTAAATTCCAGGTGTACAGGAAGGGATCATCAAATAATAATAATGTTAGACTATAAATGTTACTAGGTCACATGAGAGGGTTTACACTGAGGTTTTGGTAGTTCAGTTCTAAGTTGCTTCCGACTCTGCAGCCCCATGAACTACAGCACACCTGGCTGTGAAATCAGTTTACAGTGCTTTAATCCTCACAATAACCTAGACAGGGTCTAGCATCTCTAATGCTTATAAAACTCCATTGCTGTATTTCCTTTCCTTGCAGGCTTTGGTTAAAAAAAAAACAAAAACACAAACATTTCCAAACTGGTGAGTCTTACGTCTCATAATAAATATATCATTACATTACCTGTTAGGGAGAGGAGGATTCAAAGTGGGGACTGAGCAGGAATTCAAATACATAGGCGTAGTTACAAAACTCGAGGGGAGGGGAGAGAAGGCACTGCTCACGGCAAGTCTGACCCAGAAGTAAATAAAGCTTAACAGGCAGACAGCAAGGCTCCCCAGATGGCACTAGAGGTAAAGAATCTGCCTGCCCCACGGGGTCGCAACTGAGCCACTTTACTTTCACTTTCACTTTCCACTTTCATGCATTGGAGCAGGAAATGGCAACCCACCCCAGTGTTCTTGCCTGGAGAATCCCAGGGACAGTGGAGCCTGGAGGGCTGCCACCTATGGGGTCGCACAGAGTCGGACACAACTGAAGTGGCTTAGCAGCAGCAGCCATTGCAGGAGACACAGGAAACTCAGGTTCAGTCCCTGGGTCGGGAAGATCCCCCGGGGGAGGGAATGGCAACCCACTCCAGTACTCTCGCCTGGGAAATGCCATGGACAGAGGAGCCTGGGGGATACAGTCCTTGGGGTCGCAAAAGAATCAGACGCGACTGGCCACACACACATCACACACAGGCAGATAGCAAAGACCGAGTTCAAGTTCAGATTGTCATTTTTCATTCAAGCTTTCTCATCCTGGCCCTATGACCTCATCCAGGGAGCAAAAGAAGACAGAGGATAATTAAAAGTACGAGGAGGGTTTCATGAAGGAGCTGTAAAACATCAGGGGTAGGTCCCTCGCAGCCTGCTTTAGTAACCTCCCCAAACAATAAAACAGAAAAGAAGGGACAGGGCTCTCCACACACACACCTCCCCGCAGCCCCAGCTCACCCCCTCAAGAGCCTTATGAAGGGGAGAGGGCCAGGTAAGGAGGGGCATGCGATGGACGCCAGGCCAACAGGTGATCAAGTCTAAACACCTGAAGGACAGCTTCCACGGGGACGAGGGGAATGCAGGTTAGAACTGCTGAGAGGCAGGCATGAGCTGAGGCTTCCCACCTGTACCCAAGTCTGAGGTCTTACCACTCAAGGGACGCCCATGTCACCCAGGGACTGTTAAGGTCCAAGGAAGCCAAATGGCCACAGCAGGATGTTCCCCAACTCCTGTATTTACTGACCCCAGATGTTCCATGAGTGAACCTATTTCCAGCCCAACATTAAATCTGAAATCAGTGACCTTGCGCCCTGGAATAAGCCTGCCCAAGTTCCACTGCAACGCGGCCTTAAAGCAGGATGACTTGAGGAAGTTATTTTTCCTCCTTTTCCTCCCCTGCTGAAGTAGGAATTTGAAAATCTACATCACAGGACATTTCTGAAGACTAAATGTTATGACACATTTGTATTGTAAACAAATTGCACATAGGTAATATGTGCCATGTGGTAACAAAGTAAGTGTTATTATTATTTTAATTGCAATTAAGCCTCTCAATAGTGACAATTAGTCTCTAACAAAGGAAAGAAGAGAATCTTCAGTATAAAACTAAAATTGTATTATTTTACATTTGAGTGAAAAAGAAAGTACGTTTTCAATTTTTGCGAGGGTGGGGAATTATAAAAGCTAACCATGGCACTATGAACAGAGAGGGGAGCAGAAACAGTGCTGTCTGGAGGCAAGAAGAGGAGCAAACAGATTACGCAGTGACCGCAGACAGGTTCACCCCTCAGAAAGCACCACGTCCGTGTTTCACGGTCACTTCCAGTCTCTCTCTTTTTGTCACAGAGTTCATTTTGGTGTTCTACTCTTCTCACAAAACTGTAACAAACACGTGTGTGTGTATATCCATAAATTCTTATTAACTGTTCTTAGTATCTTCTACGGACTCCAGAACCCTAAAATTTCTCCGGTTCTACTTCTTCCAGAAGAATTCTATTCTAGTCTCTCTGGGGATAGAGATCAGAAAATGTTTTTAATTAGCTTTTTTAAAATATCCTTTAATTTTGACGCAATTTACATTCTTCTGGAAAAAATGTAATTTTTAAAACTCATCTTGCTCTTTTTTTGCTGCCCTTCAATTACTCTAGATTATGGGACCTGAAAAAAGACTGAGTCTCTCTCAAAAAAAAGCCCTAACCATTTTACAACAGAAAAGGTGAAACCAGGAGGGGGAAAACAGGTTGCTCTACTTTTAAGTAACTTTTCCTTTTTTTCTGATTATAAAACTGTTTTTCCATTTTTTACTACAGGGAAATACCTAAAAGTTGACCAAAATTGTCTCTAACATTATAGAACAGAGACAGTTAACTCTAAGATTTGGTGTCAACACCTGGGTATATTTCCTTCAATACATAAACACACACAGTATAAAAAGTATCACAAAGAAGCCAGAGAAAGACAATTGTCATCTTATCACCTAAATGTGGAATCTTGAAAAATAATACAAATGAACTTATTTATGAAACTGGCTCACAGACATAGAAAAGAAACTTATGCTTACCAAAGAGGAAGTGGGGAGGGATAAATTAGGAATTTATCCTAATTCATACACATCACTATGCATAAAGGGCTTCCCAGGTGGCTCTAGCGGTAAAGAAGCCCCCTGCCAACGCAGGAGACGTTAAGAGACGTGGGTTCGGTCCCTGGGTCAGAAAGATCCGCTGAGGAGGTCATGGCAACCCACTCCAGTATTCTTGCCCGGGGAGTTCCAGGGACAGAGGAGCCTGGCGGGCTCCAGTCCATGGGCTGCGTATGACACGGCTGAAACGTCTTAGCGTGCCCACAGGGAACGGGCGAACAACAGGGACCTGCTGTGCAGCGTGAGGAGCTACATTCAATGTCATGAAATAATGTATAAAGGAAAACAATCTGAGCAAGAGTGCACCTGTATCTATGTATGAATCACTTTGCTGTACAATGGAAACTAACACTGCACTTTAAATCCACTACACATCAAGAGAAGGGAAATGGCAACCCACTGCAGGGGCCTTGCCTGGAAAATCCCATGGACAGAGGAGCCTGGTGGGCTGCAGTTCATGAGGTCGCGAAGAGTCAGACTCTACTGAGTGACTGAACACAGCTCATACGTCAGTTAAAACCAAACAGGGACTTCCCTGGTGGTGCAGGCGGATAAGAATCCGCCTACCAGTGCGGGAGACACGGGTTCAATTCCTGGTCCACGAAGATCCCACCCATCACGGGGCAACTAAGCCCGTGCGCCAAAGCTCCTGAGCCCGAGTTCCAGAGCCCGGGACCCACAACGAGACGAATCACTGCAATGGGAAGGCCACGAACAGCAAGCAGAGAACGTGTGTGTGCAGCAGCGAAGTCACAGAGCAGCCAAAAACCAGAGTCTTAAACAAACAGAAAGAGGCATACACGGCTGGGATGATTTTTTAATTGGAGGATAACTGCTTGACGATCTTGCGTTGGTGTCTGTCGTCCAAGGCGAATCACTCATAACCACATATAAATCCCCTCCCTCTGGAGCCCCCTGCCCTGTGCCGCGACCCCACTCCTCCAGTCACAGGGCACCAGGCTGGGCTCTCGTGTGATGTAAGCGCTTCCCACCAGCCACGTGCACAGCCACGTGTACACGTGGCGGCGTGTACAGCCAGTGCCACTCTGGCGCTGCCCACCCTCCTCTGCCCTCACGTAGCTGGGGTTTTGCATCGTGCAGTCTTCAGTACACTGTGAGCTGGCATCATCGGAGGATGAGACAAACGGCTCCGCAGGCGAGGCAGAGGGCATGGCGCGCGTTTCCAGGGCGCTGGCCTTGCCGAGGGGGAGAGAAGGAGCTAGAAGCGCCAGCGCAGCGCACGGCGGCTCCCGGGGGTCCCCACGCTGCAGGGGAGGCGGGGGCAGAGCGGCCGCGGGAAGAGCCCGAACAGAAGGCAGAGGGGGGCTCACGGGGACGGTGGGGCACTAGGGCAGCTGGCTGCGGGCCATCCTGACGCTCCGGGGGCACGGGAGAGGGCTTCTTCTCAGTAACTTACTCTCTGCCCCTTTCTCTGTGGGAAGCTAGGGTGACCAAGCCTGTGTGCGAAGTTCTAAACAGCCGAAGGCCGCAGGCCAGGCGAGCCATCTCCACTGGCAGCCTGGCTTCCTATTTGCCCACAGCAGTTCACGGCTGAGTACTGTTCACTCCCACTGAAATCCGGACTCTCTCCAGCTATTCTGGGGGGTATAAGGCAGGCCATGGGGTCCTGAAAGAGTCAGACAGTGCTCAGCGCCTGCACAGCAACAAGGTAACTATAGCCCCGGACCCTGGAGGCCCACACAAGCGAGCAAGGCGGGGCCGGCTCCTCCGGGGCCCCCAGGAGAGGCTGACGCGTCCCCACGCCTCGCCCCAGCCCCGGAGGGCCCGCGGTTCCTCAGGCAGGCAGCCGAGCTCTCACCCAGGCCCACACGCAGATGGCTGGGCGCTGGACTTAATGCTCTGCCGCAGCCGCCTTGAAATTCTCCGTTCTTGAATAAGGGGGCCTGCCTCCTCATTTTACATAAATTACGGGTTAGTTCTGCCTGAAGGTTCTCATCCAGACCAGCCCTGCCCTTGACAGGTAAGCTACAGACACAGTTACACAGTCAGGTAGTGGAGGAAAAAAGCAAAAAAATTAAGATAATCACCTCATCTTCTAAACTAACTATGGAACATGCCTTTCACAACACTGGGTTCCGCGTCTGCAGAAGTCTTCTGATACATCACAGCATCCTCAGACTAAATGTTCTACCGACAGAGGCAGCTTTGNGTGATGGGACCGGATGCCATGATCTTCGTTTTCTGAATGTTGAGCTTTAAGCCAACTTTTTCACTCTCCTCTTTCACTTTAGGTTCTTTAAAAATATCTATTTAAGACCTCACAGAAAGTATACCTCTTCCAGGAAAACAACAAAGGACCAACAGCAACTATGAACACCAATATATTAGTGAATATGCACAAAACACGGGAAAGAAGTTCCACTGGAACTGTGAGTCTGTGTGGGAATAAGTCAAACAAGTCATACAGGGAACAGAAGAAATTTAGATTACAGCTTAAATGCCTTAGATCAAAACTGGAGGACGGTTTTGTCTTTCATCAAACTTAGAATTACACAACAAAAGTTATCCTTAGAACCATCTTACAAAATGCAGAATGACTAAGTCACATCACCATATGGCATGTTTCAAAGCTGCTAAGAGAGTAGGCATTCAATGGTATGGTCACAAGAAAAAAAAGTTTAACATCAGGAGGTGACTGATGTTAACTAAAGTGGAAATAATCTTGCAATTAGTAAGTTGTTAAGCTGTACTGCTTATACAGTGCTGTGTGTCAATTATATCACAATAAAATTGGGGGGGTTAGGCAAAATATGTGAAATTTTAACAACACAGTTCATGACTTTTTGAAAGTAAGAGAGGAAAATTAATTATAGAAAATGAATTCGTCTTTTAAAAAAGCAGCCGCCAGGTGGCAGTGTCCTGAGCCTTCATTAGCTGGAGAGCAGCTGTTATACTGAGAACTGACCAGAAGGTGGCAGCGTAGCCTCAGTTTCCCAGTACCAACAGCTCAGCCTGCTCTTAAGGCTTTTCATACACCAAAGAAAGAAGTCAAAACTACACCTCTCAAAGGTCTTTTTTTTTTTTTTTTAGAGAGAGAGCTTTCATTTCCTTACATTCTGAATGTTGATCTGTAGTTCCATTTTGTAGTGATTGAAGTCTTTGGCAAGTTCATGGCCCTGATGATAGAAAGTAAACATTCCCTGAAAAAACGACAGCATCTAAAACAAAGGAGAAAAGGCAATATTAGCAAACACACACACACACCAAAAAAACCCCCAGGGGAAAAAATAAAACAGCCACATGTTTCCCACATCTCATTATGATTCTAATGTAAAATAATTCAAAGCAAGTCACTAGAATTTAACTAAATCTAACTGCATTTTATTCATTAATTGCTCCCTAGGAAAAAAAAAGAAGGATCTGTGATTTTTCCCTCAATAGCAGAGCCATTAGAGAGCTTTTATAGTATGCTGTAGAGAAGAAATGGAATTCTACATCACCCCTTGTCCTTTTTCTTTAAAAAAGAAAAAATCTTTATTTATTTCTGGTTCTTTGTTGCTGTGGGGCTTTTCTCTGGTTGCAGTGAGTGTGGACCACTCTCTGGATGTGGGGTGCAGCCTCTCTCGTCGCAGGGCACAGGCTCTAGAGTGCACGGGCTTCGGTACTGGCAGCACGTGGGCTCAGAAGTTGCGGACCCGGGCTCTGGAGCACAGGCTCCACGGCTGTGGCCCCTGGGCTTCATTGCTCCACGGCACGTAGCATTTCCCAGACCAGGGATCAAACTCATGTCTCCTGCATTGGCAGATGGATTCTTGAGCACTGAGCCACCAGGAAAGCCCCCATTTGTCCTTTTTAATCGAGAGAATCCCTATTTTCATTTAAAATGAAACCTCATCCCTACAGGCCGATAGAACCTATAAGGAAAGTGAAACACAGATCAGAGTCAAAAGTTCTTTCAAAGGGCACCCAGTGTAGGGCATCCTCTCTGTTGTTGCAAAGATGCTCCGTGACTGAGGCAGAGAGGGCAGAGGCAGGGCAGTAATCAAACCCCGAGCTTCCTACAAACCCCCGACCCTCCTGACCAGAGGGCAGCCGCCTCTGCTCCACGAGTGAGCAAATCTACAATGAGAATGATCGGAAGAGAGAGTTCAGGGATCCACCACCTGCAGAATGTCACATCGGGTAGTGCTGAAGGACTTAGGACTCTGCGGTCCAGTGGCCAGCAGAGGTCAGTTCCCCACTGGGGCCAATTACTGACATTTCTCCACTCCGATGTCTACGTTTTCTAGGTGGCATAATTAAAATATCTCCTTAATAGAGTACTGTGTGGAATCCATGCACGATCACAGAAAAGTGCTTAGAATGAGCTAAACAATGACAGAGCACTGTAAACGTTCACACACCAAAAAGGAGCCCATTATTATGACTGCTCATACAAAGAAAGCTCGAAGGAGGCTTTCTCTGTTTAACTTAGGGTAATTCCATTACTCCACTGGACCACAGCTTTCACCAATGCTAATTTTTCATTAACAATTACTTGGTTCTTCAGTTTGTTTCTCAGCATCATACATACAATAGGTAAAGTGTATGACATGTGAATTATCCCTCAGTAAAGCTTTTTTTTAATCACATGCAATATAGCCTATATTAAAATTAAAGTGACTCTTGAGAATCATGGATCTCAGTATATATCTGTTTTGGGGGGTTGTTGTTTTTTTCTTTTTTCTAAAACCCACACGATGAAATATCCTTTGTTCTGATTCAGAAGATATACATTCATAGATATATTAACATAAAAATAAGTGAAGCTCTCAGAGTACACCTGCATAAGCACCAAGGAAAATCACGTGTTTCTAAAATAAGGGTAAAGAATGTCAGAGTAACTCACAAAGCAGTTTCAAATGCTCTGCATACTGGTTCTTAATTTAGCTTGCATGAAAGTGAAAGTCACTCAGTAGTGTCTGATTCTTTACAACTCCATGGACTATCGAGTCCATGGAATTCTCCAGGCCAGAATACTGGAGTGGGTAGCCTTTCCCTTCTCCAGAGGATCTTCCCAACCCAGGGATCGAACCCAGGTCTCCCGCATTGCAGGTGGATTCTTTACCAGCTGAGCCACATGGGAAGCCCAGGAACACTGAGTAGGTAGCCTATCCCTTCTCCAGGGGCTCTTCCTGACCCAGGAATTGAACTGGGGTCTTCTGCATTGCAGGAAGATATTTTTACCAACTGAGCTATTGCATAAGTATCGTGAATTGTATTAGAAATAACTTGCTACCAGTCATTGTTCAAGGTACCAAGGTGTGGATGGATGCACTTGCCTTAGAAACAAACTTAAGTAGAATAAAGATTATCCCATAAACACCCCCACGCTCACTCACATTCCAGTAACTCCATGGGAATTCTTGTTAAGGGTGGAGTCACAACTAGGATGGGAGAAGTTGCAGGTGAGTGCAGTGTCCTTGCAGCCATGCAGCAAAAGGACTAATATTAAATCCATTGCTGNAATCATGACTTTTTTATGCCTCTAATGACCAGAGATTGAGCTCAGCCATCAGCAGTTAACAGGCACAACTCCCAGGAAAATCAATGCAAGTGTGTTGAGTATTTACTAAAATGGAGCTACGGGGGAATTTAAGGGTGAATCTTTCATGTTATTGTTAATGGGAAACGCCTTTCAAGAAATTTTCACCAGGATCAAATTTACCAAGGTCGCTTTCTCTTTTGAGAGGATTCTCTCTCCTGGTTGTGCTCCTGTATTGCTGCTCAGCTTCTGTTCACAGCCTCCTAATGTTCTCCGTGTTCAGAACTGCCGTGCCAGGCACGGAGAGATCTTATCACCAGAATCCCTGGGATTGTAGATAACCCATCATTTACGCCAACACCACAGACATCCAAATTACACCCAGCAGCACAGTCCTTTAGCTCGACTCCGTCTAAAAGGCAATCACTATAGAAGTGGTATAAGAAGAAATGTATTTGGTCTTTGTCCCAGGTTCCTGGCACAGATCTCCTAAAACCTTTGGAATTTCCTGACTGAGGGAAGTGTCTGCTGTCATTTGCAAGGAGCCCCGAGTGAGAACACTCCTGCTTGTGCTAATAAGGTGGCTCTGGGGGGCCCCAAGGCTCCACTGATCAGAAGGTCAGAACCTTGACCCCACCCACTGGCCCTAAGGAAGTGGGAAGCACTACAGGTTAAGTTCTGTAGCAACTCTTGAACACGGGTTCATAAGCTTCCAGGCTGGCAATGGAAAAAATCAGTCAACAGAAAGCTCAATTGCACAGAGCTGGGTCACCAGAGTGGGAGTGCTCGTAGCTTCCGACGACAGAGCCCAAGAGAAAGAAGGAAGATGAGTCTTCTTGCCTGGCCAGGACTCAGCCCAAGAAAAGCCACGGCCTCTGCTGACTAGAGACTCCCTGTCCCTCACAAGCAAGGGGGTCTCCGTCATGCATCCGGCGGGAACGTGCCCTTGGCTCACCATGGCTGCAAGGCCCCAAACAGCAACTCTCTTCTGATCCTGAATAAACCCGTCTTTACTGGAGAAATATCTGGCAGACTCTTCATTTCAGGTCATGAGTAAATCCATCCACTTGCCCATAGAGTGACACACCCCAGCTCCACAAGGTCAGAAGTTTCTGCACTTGGGACCCTTCTAGATGCAGTCCTGTGCACCTCTTCGTCTTGCTGGTAAACTTAAGTAAATGTTGCCTAGTTCTGTGAGTTGCCCTAGCAAATCAATCAAACCCAAGGAAGGAGCGGGGTGGGGGGTCACAGGAACCTTTTCTTTGCAGTCAGTTAATCAGAAGCACACCAGAATTTGGTGTTAGAAGTGGGGCAGTCTCTTTTTTTAATTGAAGTACAGTTGATTTACAATGTGTTAGCTTCTGCTGTACAACAAAGTGAATTGGTTACACACATAAATTCTTTTCCATTATGGTTTATTACTGGATACTGAATAGGGCCTTGTTGTTTATCCATTCTACATATAATAGCTTACATCTGCCAGTCATTAGTAGGGCAGTCTTGTAGGACTAGCCCATAACCTGCAGGATCTGACGCTATTTCCAGGGAATGCCAGAACTGAATTCATTGCTTGGTGGCAACTGAAAAACACACAACTGGACTATACTTTTTACTATATACCAAGCAAAAGTCATTTTTTTTTAAACATATAACTTCAAATAGATTATCAATTTCACTTCTGACCATGCCTGCTGTAAATACGCTTAACAGGAATAGATCAGTCACACAAAGATCTTCAAGGGATCTATTTCTCTGGTCACACTTATGGAAATATAATTATCTGACTCCTCGGTGTCAACTGAAAAAAAAATGCACAACGTGAGAGTTGTAAGTCAAGTTTTATTGGGGGCACAATGTGGAATATAGCCTGGGAGCAGGTCCTCAGAGGTTGCCTACTGAATTTAATCTAAAGGCAGATGGCAAGTGCTAATTTTTAGCTGCCATAAGGAAACAAAAATATACTTCAAATATCAGCAAGGAATTTTCCCAAATATCCAATTACTGTTCTAGTACAAATAGTAATATTGAGAATTTGGGGGTGTGATGGAGGCAGAAGCTAGTCAGAAGCTAGTGTGTCCATTCAATACAGAGTGAGAGGCAAAGGTCCGAATAAACAAAAATTGCCAACCTGCTGTCTGCCACAATTTTCTCCTGTGATTTTCACTGGAAACCACAGGAAAGAATAGCTGATAACAAGGACATATGCCTTTGTTCAGAACCACTGTCAGCAACCTTTATTAATCTTTCAAGCACCTCAACTCAATTTACTGAAGATCAGTAATGTATGAGCTACTGCCAGAAGTGGCCAAAGCCACATCTAACCTTCTTTCCTTTAAGGAGCATCCCCATCCTTAAGGCATTCACTCTTGCAACAGAAAGCTCGGTCAAGTGGGGTTCTGTATATTTGTAAGGAGCACACAGATCAAGACAGCAAAGAAAATGTAATCTTTTTTAATCTTTTGGTCATGCCACGGAGGATGTGGGAATCTTAGATGCCCAACCAGGGATCAAACCCATGCCCCCTGCATGGAAAGCATAGAGTCTTTTAACCATGGACCACCAGAGAAGACCCAAGAACATATAATTTAAGTGAAAACTAAAATGATTCATCTTGAGGGTCTCTTCAAATCTCCAATCTAATGTTTAATTATCTTTGGGAATGAGGATATTGTTGAAAGTCTAGCTCATAATCTTCACACATGTTCATTCAATAAATGTTTATTATGGCCTGCTCCCTGACAGGTCTTATTCTAGGCCCTGTGGACAGAGTGCTGAAGAGAACTAGGCTGTTGCCTGCAAGGAGCTGACATCCTATGGAAATAAGCCATGAAACAACCAAATGTACCCTGTACACTGTGTGTGCTCAGTCAGGTCCAACCCTTTGCGACCCCATGGACTGCCGCCCTCCAGGCTCCTCTGTCCATGGAATGTTCTAGGCAAGAATATCGGAGCTGGTTGCCACTTCCTACTCCAGAAGATCTTCCTGACCCAGGGACTGAACCTGAGTCTCTCGTGCCTCTTGCATTTACAGGTGGATTCTTTACCACTGAACCACCTGGAAAGACCACATCTGAATATGTAATGAGTCAAATGGTTGTAAGAGCAAGGGAAAAAAAAAAAAGGCAGAGTAAGGAAGGCCCCCTAAAGAAGATAAAACATCTCCACTCAGGGGAAGTCTGGGAGGAGACTATCTGGAAGACTATTTGCAGGAGTGAGTCATGCGGATCTGGCAGAAGGATGAACACCAAGGCCCTCAGCCACAGAGCCACACCAGAATGAGGCCGCCATGTGGGGTGCGAGAAGGCAGAGGGGACTGGGGGCCTCTGACGGGAGCTTCTAGGAAGGAGCATTTGGAGAACAACAACACAAAGGCTGACTCTGCTGCCATATAGAAAATAAACTGTAAGAGGACTCCCCTGGCAGTCTAGTGGTTAACAGTCCATGCTCCCAGTTCAGGGGACATGGGTTCGATCCCTGTGTCATCATGACAGAGTAACATGCATAAAAAAAGAATGCACATATGCATAAAAAAAGATTCAAAGTGTTAGTCACTCAGTCACGTCTGACTCCTTGAGACCCCAGGACTATAGCCCACCCAGGCTCCTCTGTCCCTGCGATTTCCTAGGCAAGGACACTGGACTGGGGAGCCATTCCCTTCTGCACGGGATCTTCAAGACCCAGGGATCCAACTGGAGTCTCCTGCACTACAGGCAGATTCTTTCCAGTCTGAGCCACGGGGAAAGCTGCGTGCATACACGCATGCTGCTGCTGCTGCTAAGTCACTTCAGTCGTGTCCAACTCTGTGCGACCCCAGAGACAGCAGCCACCAGGCTCCCCTGTCCCTGGGATTCTCCAGGCAAGAACACTGGAGCAGATTGACATTTCCTTCTCCAATGCATCAAAGTGAAAAAGTGAAAGTGAAGGGGCTCAGTCGAGTCTGACTCTTAGCGACCCCATGGACTACAGCCTACCAGGCTCCTCCATCCATGGGATTTTCCAGGCAAGAGTACTGGAGTAGGGTGCCATTATGAATGCAAAATAACTTGAAAAAAAAAAATAAACTGTAGGGATCCCTGAGTAAAAAGCAGGGAGCCTTCTGTAGTCATCTATGCGAGAAATGCCCACCACTTGGGCCAGGATGACAGGTTTGCAGGCTAGGAAAACTGGCCACATTCTGAGAATATCCTGAAGTTGAAGAAGACCTAGGCCGAGGGTCTAGATGGGCTGAGAGAGAAAAGGCCAAGGATGACGCTACAGGTTTCGCCCTAGCAACAGGTAGAACGATACCTAATTAGAGAATGAGATGGAGATGGAAATTGACTTGGGGCATGGAAATCCCATCAGGATACCTGGAAACAGANTTAATCAGAAGCACACCAGAATTTGGTGTTAGAAGTGGGGCAGTCTCTTTTTTTAATTGAAGTACAGTTGATTTACAATGTGTTAGCTTCTGCTGTACAACAAAGTGAATTGGTTACACACATAAATTCTTTTCCATTATGGTTTATTACTGGATACTGAATAGGGCCTTGTTGTTTATCCATTCTACATATAATAGCTTACATCTGCCAGTCATTAGTAGGGCAGTCTTGTAGGACTAGCCCATAACCTGCAGGATCTGATGCTATTTCCAGGGAATGCCAGAACTGAATTCATTGCTTGGTGGCAACTGAAAAACACACAACTAGACTATACTTTTTACTATATACCAAGCAAAAGTCATTTTTTTTTAACATATAACTTCAAATAGATTATCAATTTCACTTCTGACCATGCCTGCTGTAAATGCGCATAACAGGAATAGATCAGTCACACAAAGATCTTCAAGGGATCTATTTCTCTGGTCACACTTATGGAAATATAATTATCTGACTCCTCAGTGTCAACTGAAAAAAAAATGCACAACGTGAGAGTTGTGAGTCAAGTTTTATTGGGGGCACAATGTGGAATATAGCCTGGGAGCAGGTCCTCAGAGGTTGCCTACTGAAATTAATCTAAAGGCAGATGGCAAGTGCTAATTTTTAGCTGCCATAAGGAAACAAAAATATACTTCAAATATCAGCAAAGAATTTTCTCAAATATCCAATTACTGTTCTAGTACAAATAGTAATATTGAGAATTTGGGGGTGTGATGGAGGCAGAAGCTAGTCAGAAGCTAGTGTGTCCATTCAATACAAAGTGAAAGGCAAAGGTCCGAATAAACAAAAATTGCCAGCCTGCTGTCTGCCACAATTTTCTCCTGTGATTTTCACTGGAAACCAGAGGAAAGAATAGCTGATAACAAGGACATACGCCTTTGTTCAGAACCACTGTCAGCAACCTTTATTAATGTCTCAAGCACCTCAACTCAATTTACTGAAGATCAGCAACGTATGAGCTACTGCCAGAAGTGGCCAAAGCCACATCTAACCTTCTTTCCTTTAAGGAGCATCCCCATCCTTAAGGCATTCACTCTTGCAACAGAAAGCTTGGTCAAGTGGGGTTCTGTATATTTGTAAGGAGCACACAGATCAAGACAGCAAAGAAAATGTAATCTTTTTTAATCTTTTGGTCATGCCACAGAGGATGTGGGAATCTTAGATGCCCAACCAGGGATCGAACCCATGCCCCCTGCATGGAAAGCATAGAGTCTTTTAACCATGGACCACCAGAGAAGACCCAAGAATATATAATTTAAGTGAAAACTAAAATGATTCATCTTGAGGGTCTCTTCAAATCTCCAATCTAATGTTTAATTATCTTTGGGAATGAGGATATTGTTGAAAGTCTAGCTCATAATCTTCACACATGTTCATTCAATAAATGTTTATTATGGCCTGCTCCCTGACAGGTCTTATNTGGTCATGCCACGGAGGATGTGGGAATCTTAGATGCCCAACCAGGGATCAAACCCATGCCCCCTGCATGGAAAGCATAGAGTCTTTTAACCATGGACCACCAGAGAAGACCCAAGAACATATAATTTAAGTGAAAACTAAAATGATTCATCTTGAGGGTCTCTTCAAATCTCCAATCTAATGTTTAATTATCTTTGGGAATGAGGATATTGTTGAAAGTCTAGCTCATAATCTTCACACATGTTCATTCAATAAATGTTTATTATGGCCTGCTCCCTGACAGGTCTTATTCTAGGCACTGTGGACAGAGTGCTGAAGAGAACTAGGCTGTTGCCTGCAAGGAGCTGACATCCTATGGAAATAAGCCATGAAACAACCAAATGTACCCTGTACACTGTGTGNTGGGATGAATCAAGATCTTTACAACTGAAAACAGCTTTATGTTTAAGCAAAGCATATGTTCCAAATTGTAAACAACTGAGTTTCCATTCAAGGGTGTCACTGAGGAAAAACAAGTGGCAGAGAATTTAGAAAAAAAAAAAGAAAGTGAAAACGAGACAGAAGATATAAATTCCTTTCTCCTTACATACAGCTCCCTCCAAAAGAAACAAGTCTATTAACACAAGAAAAACAGATGCTCTCTTTCCAAAGAAGCTGAAAAACTCCTGCATCTTCAGCGTTAGGTAAGATTAATTCTGCCTTCACATAAAAGCCAAATGGTATAGGAGCTTATTCAATTCACTTTTTCAACACATCTTGAAAGTTAATTAATCTATTCCTGAAAATAATATATCTTTTCTCAGTTATGCTAGTTAAAATGGTTGTTCCTGGGAAAATACACCCAGAACCAAACCTTCTAATACTCTGAACCCACACTGCATTAATCACTCTATGAGGTCTTATTTTGTCTTACTCCAAAAGAGCTTTTTTTTTTTAAATTCACGGCGCTACCTAGTCATTTTTTTCCACCTCTAATAAACCTACATGAAACATTTTCAAAAGAAAAGTGCATTAAAAAAAGACATGCACTGATTATTAAATTTTACAAACAAATTAAAAGAAAAATAAAAACAATACCTCTTGTAAATGTGAGTCTTTCTTTTTTGCCGACAAATTCAAATGTTTATCAATTAGGCTATAGTTCCTCTCAGTCTCTTTGTCAAATTTCTTTTTTTCTTCCTACAAATAAGAAAAACATAGACAAGTATGATTAAACAGAGAGGGGAAGGCATATGTAGTCAATCGACCGGGAAGATCAAAATACGAAAAATATACAAAAAGAAAAGAAAGTACCATGACGTGTGAAAAAGTTACCTGGAAAATCTATCTGCAGCCAGGCCACTGTTTATGAATCATTAAGACCACATTAGGACTGAAGAGTCACTTACCTTTTTGCTTTTTCCTTTAATGAACTTTANCAAAAAGAAAAGAAAGTACCATGACGTGTGAAAAAGTTACCTGGAAAATCTATCTGCAGCCAGGCCACTGTTTATGAATCATTAAGACCACATTACGACTGAAGAGTCACTTACCTTTTTGCTTTTTCCTTTAATGAACTTTATTTCTAGCCTGTTATTTTCAACCCCTCATACCTATCAGTGTTTGGAATTAATGCCATTCACTTGTCCATTTAAAAAAAATTTTTAGGATGAAAACGTAATAAGACCATAAAGCTTTAAAATGCAAACTTGCTACAGATTTTGGCATAGAAATGGAATTCACATAAAACTGAGTAAGTTTAGATCTAAAGTTTAAAAATTATTTACAATCACCATGAGGAGGAAGGGGAAAAAAAACCCAACATCTTGGGGGAAAAAAAACTTCCCTAATTGTCTAGTATAACAATAAAATCTTCTGACCAGAAATGTCAACTACTTACCCAAATTTCAGCAGTGATTTCTGTAATAACATTGTCTAGAATATTTATCAATAGGTCCACAGGACCTAAAATAATACTGACATACTTCTACTGAGATCCTTTGGTTAACATTACAAACATTTCTCAGGCACTGCCAAGAAATAGTATTTGTTTTCCTTTTGCTAGAGTAGCTTTTAGAGAAAACAAGGAACCAATTTTTTTTTTTAATACAGCAGAGACAACCTCCCCTAAAACCGCCTGCCAACCTGCCAACATAAGTAGATTTTCTCCTTCTGTCAAAATGAGCTCACGTGATTTTCTCCTTCTGTCAAAATGTTTCTATTAACTAACTTCAGATTCTCCCCAACTCTCCAAGGCCTCCTAGAAAGGAACGTTCCCTTACCTATTTTCCAGCTTCTATTTTATAGTCAAAAATAATGAACTGTCCCAGCTTTTTCTGGCATGACCTTCCTATTAAGCAAAAGGGGTAAATAAAGCACAAAAATTGTATTTCTCTGCATTTATCATCATTTTTTTCACTCCACGGAACTACAAACAGTGTGAGACACTGGGAACAGGGCTGCCTGCTTCAAAATGGTGCTCTCAAGCCTCTGTGAAGAAAGAATCTAGCCGAGAAAAAGCATCACGCCCACCAAAGGCTAAATTAACCCCCACATTAACACAAGAAGGCACAAGACTCAGAACTGATGCTTCTTCCCATTTCTACTTCAAGTTTAATTACCAACTAGTCGCACATCTTCAAGGGCAAAAACGAAACAAAACACCTAACAGTATAAAACCTTAGTTTTTCTGTTTAAAAGATCAGGGGGCTTCCTTGGTGGTCCAGGTTAGGTAGGACTCCACATTTCCACAGCAGAGAGAGCAGCTTCCATCCCCAGTCTGGGAACTAATACCCCACATGGCCCCCACATGGCCCCCACATGCCCTAGTGTGGTGTGGCCAAAAAAAAAATATACTGTCATAAAACCTAAAATATTAGGGAAAAAATCAGGAATTCAGTTTTCTCCTAGTTCATTCTTAGAACCAATCCTAAGTTTCTGTAATCCTACCTTTCACCTATACATAAGAATGGTCAAACTTTCACTGAAACGGAGGCATTTTTTTCTTTATGCCCTAGGTTTAATTTACAACTTTTTTTAATGCTTACTCTCTCTTTTCTGCTTTTTATTATGATGCACTTCCTGAACGATTTTAATGACTAACAGAAAATAAACTAAATGAAACATACGGCCACTGCTTTAAAAATCTCCACTATTTTTAAAAGTTCATACGGTAGAGTGCGCACTGGCTCAGGTGTCAGAAGATGCAGGTTCCAGTGGCCGCTGTGACCCTGTGGCTCTGCCCCGGGGTCACAGCCTTCTCTGAGCATCAGTTCCTCAGGTTTAAAACCAGACAGGAATGGAGGTAACACAGCTGCATTTACCACAAGCACATGGGCACACACATCATGTGGTTAAAAATGCTCACTATCTTCGCAGATTAGTATTCGGAGAATACCGAAAACGTGTTTACTCCTTTGATTTCATCTGAATCACAGAAGGGGACAAAGGAAGCAAGGACGCTACAGTCAGCAGCCAAAACACCCAGCACATGCGGAAATAGTGGGGTATGTAAATGAGGATGTGGGTTAAGTCTGGAATGAAAGAAAATGGTGCTATCAAGCCTCTATGAAGAAAGAATCCAGCCAAGAAACAACATCACGCCCACCAATTTGAGTGAAAATACACTTGTTCATCTTTGGTATGACACTATACAAATGCTGCTGTGTTTTGTTTTTCAATCTGAAGACTCAGATAATTGTCTCTCTTTGCATTTTCTTCTCAGTGTCTCTATAGAATATTCTGTTTCTTGGTACTCATATGACTTTGGGCACTTAATTCTGAATCTTAAAAGGGGCTGTGTTCAAGTAGCATTCAATAAAGAACGGAGTCTTTTTTTCAACATTGCAATGTAGGATACATATACACAGCTCAGAGGTTAAAGCGTCTGCCTGCAATGTGGAAGACGTGGGTTCGATTCCTGGGTCGGGAAGATCCCCTGGAGAAGGAAATGGCAACCCACTCCAGCATTCTTGCCTGGAGAACCCCATGGACGGAGGAGCCTGGTGGGCTACAGTCCACGGGGTCGCAAAGAGTTGGACACGACAGAGCGACTTCACTTTCACTTTATACACGTATGGATTTATACATATATACATATATATGTACATGTATATATACACATATACACACACACACAAATATAAAATAAATGAGCCATCAAAGCGAACAAAATTGAGTCAGTTGAAGTGATACAGAGTGAAGTTAGAAAAACAAATACTGCGTATTAACACATATATATAGAATCTAGAAAAATAAATATGATGAACCCGTTTATAGGGCAGGGATAGAGGTGCAAACATAGAGAAAAGACTTGTGGAGACAGATAAGGAAGGAGAGGATGGTACAAAGAAAGTAGCACTGAGATATATACACTACCATATGTCAAACAGACAGCTTATAGGAGCTGCTGCGTAACTCAGGGGGCCCAGCCCGGCGCTCAGTGAAGACCTAGAGAGGGGAGGGAGGGGCACCAGACAGGAGATATGTGTATACATACAGCTGATTCATGATGCTGTACAGCAGAGACAACCACTGTAAAGGAATTATACACCAATAAAAAACTAGAATAGAGTAATATGAGACAAAAGGCTCTATCAAGGATCAAATCATTACAATGAAAACTGTTCTATGAAACAGCATGACTCAAGTGAGTCTGGATCAAGCTGGAAGTAAAGTCAGTAAGGAAAAGTGGAGGCAAGGGCGCGCCAGCCAGCCCACATCCACATTACGGAGAGAGGAAGGCAGCCAGCACAGAGCCCCAGCAGACTTCTGCCATGTGGAACTACAAGCCCAGCATTTAGGCCGCTTCGTTGATTTTTCTGGAACAGCTGAAAGACTCAATGATTTTTAAACGGTCACAAAAAAAAAAAAGTATGTTTTAGGTTAAACATGAGTCCGTTAAGTCGCTCAGTCCTGTCCAACTCCTTGTGACCCCATGGACTGCAGTACACCAAGCTTCCCAGTCCTGCACCAACTCCCAGAGATTGTTCAAACTCATGTCCATCAAGTCGGTGATGCCATCCAACCAGCTCATCCTCTGTTATCCCCTTCTCCTCCTGCCTTTAATCTTTCCCCAAATCAGGGTCTTTTCCAATGAGCCAGATCTTCACATCAGGTGGCCAAAGTACTGGAATATCATATCAGTCCTTCCAATGATTATTCAGGACTCATTTCCTTTAGGATGGACTGGTTTATCTCCCTGCAGCACAAGGGACTCTCAAGAGTCTTCTCCAACACCACAGTTCAAAAGCATCAGTTTTTTGGTGCTCAGCTTTCTTTATAGTCCAACTCTCACATTCACACATGACTACTGGAAAAAACATAGCTTTGACTAGACAGGCCTTTGTCAGCAAAGTAACATCTGTGCTTTTTAATATGCTGTCTAGGTTGGTCATACCTTTTCTACAAATGAGCAAGCATCTTTTAATTTCATAGAAGCAGTCACCATCTGCAGAGATTTTGGAGCTCAAGAAAATAAAGTCTGTCACTGTTTCTACTGTTTCCCATCTATTTGCCACAAAGTGATGGGAAGTGGATGCCATGATCCTAGTATTTTTAATGTTGAGTTTTAAGCCAACTTTTTCACTCTCCTCTTTCATTTTCATCAAGAGAGTCTTCAGTTCCTCTTCACTTTCTGCCATAAGGGTGGTGTCATCTGCATATCTGAGGTTATTGATATTTCTCCTGGCAATCTTGATTCCAGCTTGTGCTTCATCCAGCCCAGCGTTTCACATGACATACTCTGCAAATAGTTAAACAAGCAGGGTGACAATATACAGCCTTGACGTACTCCTTTCCTGATTTGGAACCAGTCTGTTGTTCCATGTCCAGTTCTAACTGTTTCTTCTTGACCTGCATACAGATTTCTCAAGAGGCAGGTAAGGTGGTCTGATATTCCCATCTCCTTAAGAATTTTCCACTTTGTTGTGATTTACACAGTCAAAGGCTTTGGCATAATCAAACAGCAGAAGTAGATGTTTTTCTGTAATTCTCTTGCTTTTTCTATGATCAAGGAGATGTTGGCAATTTGATCTCTGGTTCCTCTGCCTTTTCTAAATCCAGCTTGAACATCTGGAAGCTCACAGTTCATGTACAACTGAGGCCTGGCTTGGAGAATTTTGAGCATCACTTTACTAGTGTGTGAGATGAGTACAATTGTGCGGTAGTTTGAACATCCTTTGGCATTGCCCTTCTTTGGGATTGGAATGAAAACTGACCTTTTCTAGTCCTGTGGCCACTGCTGAGTTTTCCAAATTTGCTAGGATACTGAGTGCAGCACTTTCACAGCATCATCTTTCAGGATTTGAAATAGCTCCACTGGAATTCCATCACCTCCACTAGCTTTGTTCATAGTGATGTTTCCTAAGGCCCACTTGACTTCACATTCCAGGATGTCTGGCTCTAGGCGAGTGATCACACCATCATGGTTATCTAGGTCATGAAGGTCTTTTTTGTATAGTTGTTCTGTGTATTCTTGCCACCTCTTAATATCTTCAGCTTCTGTTAGGTCCATACCATTTCTGTCCTTTATTGAGCCCATCTTTGCATGAAATGTTCCTTTGGTATCTCTAATTTTCTTGAAGAGATCTCTAGTCTTTCCCATTCTGTTCTTTTCCTCTGTTTCTTTGCACTGACCACTGAGGAAGGCTTTCTTATCTCTTCTTGCTGTTCTTTGGAACTCTGCATTCAGATGTTTATGTGTTGCCTTCTCCCCTTTGCCTTTCACTTTTCTTCTTTTCTCAGCTATTTGTAAGGCCTCCTCAGACGATCATTTTGCCTTTTGCATTTCTTTTTCTTGGGGATGTTCCTGATCACTGCCTCCCATACAATGTCACAAACCTCCATCCATAGTTCTTCAAGCACTCTATTAAATATAATCCCTTAAATCTGTTTCTCACTTCCACTGTAAAATCATAAGGGATTTGATTTAGGTCATACCTAAATGGTCTAGTGGTTTTCCCCACTTTCTTCAATTTCAGTCTGAATTTGGCAATAAGGAGCTCATGATCTGAATGACAGTCAGCTTCCGGTCTTATTTTTGTTATCTGCAAAGAGCTTCTCCATCTTTGGCTGCAAACAATATAATCAATCTGATTTGGGTATTGACCATCTGGTGATATCCATGTGTAGAGTCATCTCTTGTGTTGTTGGAAGAGGGTGTTTGCTATGACCAGTGCTTCTCTTGGAAAAACTCTGTTAGCCTTTGCCCTGCTTCATTGTGTACTTCAAGACCAGATTTGCCCAGATATCTCTTAACTTCCTACTTTTGCATTCCAGTCCCCTATGATGAAAAGGACATCTTTTTTGGGTGTTAGTTCTAGAAAGTTTTATAGGTCTTCATAGAAGCATTCAACTTCAGTAAGCGAAACAAAGATGAGTAAGCCAAACAAAATGTTTACAAGTTAAAGATGGCTCATGGGAAGTCAGTTTGTAATCTGTTACAAAATCACACATGCAAAAAATAAAAAACAGTGAAGAACAGCTGTTACTTGAAACAGCATAGCCAGTCAAATAAGATGTACACTATGTAAATAGAAAATTTTAAATCTAAGAAACAAAACTTAAATACTCAGGTTTTTTTAATATATTAGAAATAAACATACATATGAAAGAAAAGAAAAGTCAAAGCATTAATCACTCAGTCCTGTCTGAGTCTTTGTGACCCCATGGACTGTAGCCCACCAGGCTCCTCTGTTCATGGGATTCTCCAGGCAAGAATCCTGGAGTGGGTTGTCATGCCCACTCCTCCAGGAGATCTTCCTGACCCAGGGATCAAATCTGGGTCTCCCACATTGCAGGCAGATTCTTTACCACTTGAGCCACCAGAAAAGCCAAAAACATATATATAGCATATATATTTAAAGGTATCATAACAAATCATGGAATAAAAAACTATTATTCAACTAATGGTGTGGTATAACTGGTTTAAGTAGTTGGAAATAGAAAGAGAACCATGTCTCAAATCAAAATTAATTCCAGATGGACTGAAAGAGTCACAAGTAAAAAATGAAACCAAAAAAGAGCATTTTCATCAGATCTCAGAACAGAGAAGGAATTTATGAGGAAAAGAGAAACAGAAGAAGCCGTAAGAACTTCTAGATATCAAAACTATACAATAAATAAGGCAAAAGGCCAACAACTGGCAGGGAAAAGATACAACTAAAAGGGAAGAAAGGGAGTTAACATTCCTAGCACATAAAATATTCTTTATGAAGCAATTTTTTGCTCAAAGCATACATTACACTTCCACATAAAAATTAGTAAAAAAATACAGAAAATTCACAAAAGTTTGAAAATACTTGNGATACAATTAAAAGGGAAGAAAGGGAGTTAATATTCCTAGTACATAAAATATTCTTTATGAAGCAATTTTTTGCTCAAAGCATACATTACACTTCCACATAAAAATTAGTAAAAAAAATACAGAAAATTCACAAAAGTTTGAAAATACTTGTAAACTATCCACATTTACTAGAATATTTTGTTTTGTCTTAGAAAAGGGGGAAATTTTTAAATTACCAGGTTACTTTCCTTTTTACATATTTTTGGTATTTTACAAATTTTCTAGGATGAGGAAATGAAAAGACTTATTTTCAGACTATGAGCAGCAAATAGTAAGGCCCAACTAGTCTAGACAAGAGCTTAAATATAGTCTTAGAGATTCCAACTCTCTTTTTATTTAAATAAAAAGGTGGGGGTAATAATGCCCACACATGGGTTTCCCTGGTGGTTCAGATGGTAAAGAATCCGCCTGCAGAGCAGGAGAGCTGGGTTCAATCCCTGGGTTCAGAAGATCCTCTGGACAAGAGAATGACTACCCACTCCAGTAGTCTTGTCTGGAAAATCCCATGAACAGAGGAACCTGGCAAGTTATAGTCCATGGGATCACAACGAGTCGGACACGACTGAAGCAACTTAGCACAACGGCAGTGCCCACACTCACAAGAAATGAAACTCCTAGCACATGCAACACACTTGGCAGGAGCACTTCTTCCTGCATGTCCAGGCCAACCACAGCTTTGAAATCCCCACTCTTCTCCACTGGTCCACCAACACCTCACAACCCAGGTGAAATGCCACCTCTTCCATGAAGCACTCCTTGACTTCTCCAGTGGGGAAACAGCCCCTTCCCTCAACTCCCGCACCAGTGTCACCCGTCCTCCTTGACGTTCATTCGCCCTATCCAACCCACGCCCTCTCCTGCCTTTAAGCTCTTTCAGCCTCTCCAAAGTGTCGAGAAGTCAGCCTTTATCCCCGCACCTGGTAGATGCCCAGGGGACACAGGTCAGAGGACACAGGAAGCCTATGGCTGCAGAGGCACCAACACTGAAAAACTGCCCCTGCTGGCTCCTCAGCACTTGCTCCCAAGTCACCAATCCATCACCCGAGCACTGTCTGAGCAGGAGAGTCGCAAGTCACAGTGCTTGAAGCTGGTGGGCAAAGAGTGGAGTAAAACCTAAGAAGTTGTTGTTAGCAAGCCGATATAAAGCAAGTCACAAAGGGGATCATAAAAGAACTGCAACCGTGTATACGCCAGGCCCTGCACTAGACCCCAGAAATATGCCATCAAATGCACTGAAGCTTTGCAATAACCTTTGGGGACAGGTATAATGGGTCCCATTTTAAAGATCAGGAAACTGAGGCTTGGAGGCCTTAAGTAACTTGCCCCAAATCACAGAGGTACTCAAGGGGCAGAAATCCAATTCAAAACAAGGAACAATCAGGTCCAAAACTGAGATGACAGACCACCCATACAGAGCACTGATGCTTTCTCTTGTTAGAGCACTTTTTTTTTTTCTCCATTTTATTTGTTAACATTCATTTATCTTCGGTTGTTCTGGGTCTTCACCGCTACACGGGTTTTTCTCTAGTTGTCGAGAGCGGGGGCTTCTCTCCAGTTGCAGTGCACAGGCTTCTCACTGTGGCGGCTTCTCTTGCTGTGGATCACAGGCTCTAGAGCATTCAGGCTTTGGCAGTTCTGGCTCCCGGGCTGGAGAGCACAGGCTCGTTAGCTGTGGCCCCTGGGCTTGGCTGCTCCATAGCATGTGGGATCCTTCCAGGAATCGAAACCCACGTCTCCGACACTGGCAGGCAGACTCCCCACCACTGAGCCACCAGGGAAGCCCTAGGCACTTTTCACAGTGCATTTTTATTTTTATTTTTTTTTAACATCTTCCCCACTCTCTGATTTCTTAAAGACTGGACAGTGTTTTAATTCACAGTTATATAGTAAGTCCCCTACAAACAAATGAGCTGTTATCTAAGAACATGCTCCTAAGTCCAATTTGTCCCTAAGTCCAACAGAGTTAGCCTAGATACTCAACTACCACCATCAGCTAAACAGTACTGTACTGTGCTAAGTGTGTAATACTTGTCACACAAAAAAATATGTAGAAAACAAACACAGAAATAAAGAAAACATTTTTAATCTTACAGTACAGTATCTTGAAAAGCACAGAAGTACGGGACCCTGGCTGGTATACGGGGGTTGGCATGGAGTGAGAAGGCAAAAAGTGTTACAGACCAGAGCAGACAGAGGAGGTGGGAGACGGCAGTGCTGAAGGATCGTCAGCAATGTGAGATGGAGGGCAAGCTCCAAGTGCACTCACGCCTTGTGCTGACGGAACACACGGTCACATCTCAGAAAGTTTCCAACTTAAAAGTTCGTAAGTAGGGGACCTAATGTATATCCCAGATATACCTACAGTCTACCTCATACTATGCCATACAATAGGCCTGATAAGTGGTTTTATTATTGTAATACTAAAATGAAGGAATGTGATTAAGTCACACTTTTTCTGCTCTAGCAAACATAATTGAAAAATTATTCATATTTCCTTTCTTACCTATATTTTGCAGTCATTTACAGAATCTCAGGAGGTTGATTTCTAGTCGTTTATTCACTAAACACAGCCTTCAAAAGAGGTGAGAGTCTGGTAAGGGCTGGGCTGCTAAGTTTTAATTTATGATATAAACATTTTTTAACTCTTGAGGTTAATTTTTTTATTCTATTGAATAAAACAGGAAATTTTTCATGCTAAGTCATTTCAGTTGAGTCTGTCGCTTTGTGACCCCATGGGCTGTAGCCCACCAGGCTCATCTGTCCTTGGGATTCTCCAAGAAAGAATACTGGAGTGGGTCACCATTTCCTTCTCCAGGGGGTTTTCCTGACCCAGGATCAAACACAGGTCCCCTGCATTGGCAGGCAGATTCTTTACCAACTGAGCCACCAGGAAGCCCCAGAGTTTGAATAGGCTCTATAAATTTCCACAGCATTTTGTTGTATCCATCTGATACATGCATGCTGCCACTTTCAGAAAAAGACCACCTTTAAGTTCTCCCAACGGATACTGTCCCATGTGTCCCTTGGCAAGTTCCAATCTTTCCTGGAGTCTGTACACAATGTGCTTGGCTCCGATGCTATCTGGTGCCTGTATTAGTTTCCTGGGGATAAACCAACAGTTAATGAGCAACAGTTGTCGACAACGTGTATGCAGACAGTTGGGAATAAGTAACAAGCTTCTAGGGGAGGGAGAAGAGTTTCAGAGGACGTAAAGCTGAGGGACACCAACAGGAAAACTCCGAACTGATGGGACACAGCACAGAACCACCTGCATCCTGCAGTGGAAACTGGGTCTCTTTACACAGAGGTAAGAACCTGGCAAGCACATGAGAAAAAGGGGCAGAACCTACAGGATGGAAGCTGAAGCTCAAACCAAACAGCCACGACTGATGGAGAACATATCCAAACAGAAGAGAAAACAGCAGAAAAGAAAGATCCAATGACTCCTAAAAAGTCCTATTTATAAAAGCCACCTGGCAGTTTCGATTATATTAAAACCACAAGTTCCCATGTCATTGGGATTCTGGAAACTGGAGATGGAAGCACAGGGAACTGAAAGCTTCCATATAAAGTCAAAGGGTAGCAACCTTTCCAGATAGGGAGGAGAAGATGAACATTTTGACAAGTATATCTAAAAACTTCTGCTGCGGTCAGCTTTTAAAGACTTCTGTTTTTTTCTCCCCCACATGAAAATTGCTTCAAGTTACTTTCTAAAAGATCTTCATGCTAAGAGAATAAAGTTATTTTTTAAGTATCCCAAGTAAGTAAACCAACCAATGGAACAAAAACATGTGATTGTTCTTGACTGGTGTTTAGGAAGCACAGATGGAGAAATTCAAATATCCAGATTATAAGCCCTTTCCTGGTTCTTCTAGAATAAAGGGAGAATGCGAAAGTGTTAGTCACTCATTTGAGTCCGAACTTTTGTGGCCCCCATGGACTATAGCTTGCCAGGCTCCACTGTCCATGGGATTTCACAGGCAAGAATACTGGAGTGGGCTGCCATTTCCTTCTCCAGAGGATCTACCCGAACCAGGGACTGAACCCACATCTCCTGCATTGCTGGGCGGATTCTTTTCCACTAAGCCACCTGAGAGGCCAAGAATTAAGGGTAGAATTGGTTTATTAGATAACTTAAAGTCAGTCAGAGTGGAGGTTGGTAAAAAGCAAAGGAATCATTGTCGTTCAGTAGCTAAGTTGTGTTCAACTCTGCGACTCCATGAACTGCAGCACGTCAGGCTTCCCTGTCCTTCACTGTCTCCCCGGGCTTGCTCAGATTCATGTTAGTTGAGTTGGTAATGCCATCCAACCATCTCATCCTCTCCTTCTCCTCTTGTCCTCTTTCTTTCCCAGCATTAAGGTCTTTCCCACTGAGTCAGCTCTTCGGATCAGGTGGCCAAAGTATTGGAGCTTCAGCATTAGTCCTTCAAATGAATATTCAAGGTTGATTTCCTTTAGGATTAACTGGTTTGAGCTCCTTACTGTCCAAGGGACTCTCAAAAGCCTCCTCAAGCACCACAATTCAAAAGCATCCATTCTTCAGCACCCAGCCTTCTTTAGGGTCCAACTCTCACATTCATACATGACACTGGAAAAACCATAGCTTTGACTATGGTCAGCAAAGTGATGTCTCTGCTTTTTAAAATGGGTGTCTAGGTTTGTCATAGCTTTCCTTCCATGGAGCAAGCATCTTTTAATTTCATGGCTGCAGTCACCATCTACAGTGATTTTGGAGTTCAAGAAAATAAAAAAAATCTGCCATTGTTTCCACTTTTTCCCCATCTATTTGCCATGAACTGATGAGACCAGATGCCACAATCTTAGTTCATTTCACATGCTAGCAAGTTAATGCTCAAAATCCTTCAAGCTAGAACATGAACTGGGAACTTCCAGATGTACAAGCCGGATTTAGAAAAGGCAGAGGAACCAGAAATCAAATTGCCAGCATCTGCTGGATCATAGAAAAAGCAAGGGAATTAAAAAAAAAAAAATGTACTTCTGCTTCATTGACTGGGTGAAAGCCTTTGACTGTGTGGATCAAACAAACAGAGAAAAATGCTTAAAGAGATAGGAATACCACACCACCTTACTTGCCTCCTGAGAAATCTTGCAGGTTAAGAACCAGTAATGGAACCTTTAGAACCAGTCATGGAAACTTTAGAACCAGTCATGGAACCATGACCCGGTTCAAAACGGGGAAAGGAATTGTAATATTGTCACACTGCTTATTTAATGTATATGCCGAGCACATTGTGTGAAATGCCAGACTGGGTGAATCCCAAGCTGGAATCAAGATTGCGGGGAGAAATATCAACAACCTCAGCTATGCAGATGACACCACTCTAAAGGCAGAAAGTGAAAAGAAACTAAAGAATCTCTTGATGAGGGTGAATGAGGAGAGAGAAAAAGCCGGCTTAAAACTCAACATTCAGAAAACTAAGATCACGGCATCTGGCCCCATCACTTCATGGAAAATAGATGGAGGAAAGTGGAAACAGAAAATAAATAAATAAGCATAGTCTTTTCTCTTAAAAGTTTAACAACATGATGAACAAGACAGATGTGTATATGTCACTATATAACCTAGAAAGTTATCCTTCCCTTTTTATTATAATAAGCAAAACTGCCAGTTTAAAAAAAAAGCTACTCCCTGTGACTCACAATGATGGAGCCTCCATCATTGACAGTCAATGCACACACTGTACTGAACAAGAGTGTAGGGTACACCCTTCACAAACTTGAAGCCAGGAACACAAGAACGAAAGAAAGAAATGGGACTTCAGGATAGATTTTGGCCACTAAACATCTCAAAATGTAGACTAAAAGCATTAAAATGATTAAATCGTTTAATATGGCAATTTATTTTTGCAAACTGCTTTGCAGACTATACAGCTGAGACTTGAACAACTCGGAGGTCAAGGACATCAGCACGGGAACAGCCAAAATTCCAAATGTAACTTATAGTTGGTCCTCAGTATACAAGGTTCTACATTCGCGGATTCAACCAACTGCAAATCCTATAATACTATAGTATTTACTAGTGAAAAATATCCAAGTAGAACCACACAGTCCGCACCTGAGTTATTCAAGGGTCAACCACACCTTTTATGACCACAGCATGAGAAGCTGGGCAGGTTTGTGGCAGAGAAGGAATCAAGAGAAAATTTGAGGCTAGAAATTTCTAAAAATCTGATCAGTAAATAAATAGAAAGGAAACACATTTATTGATAAAGTCACATCCATTTTTCATTTCCATAATATAATATCTGTCCACCACCACCCACCGTTTACACTCAGTGCCTGCCCATGAAATGTTCAAAGAGAAAGTACCAAGATATTCAAGTTTTAAAATAGTCTAAGAAGACTGGAGAAAACAGAATCATTAAACTGCAAAGCAGAGCAGTCAGATCCCTCGTCTGTCATTTTACAAGTAAGAAACTAAAGCCAATTACTTGCCCAAGGACAGAAATGTGAAGCCAGACCCCCAAAGTCCTGCTGCAGGTCAGTAGCTTTGTGCAGCTCAGCAAACAATCCTAGGCTGAGGATTTGGGGGGTATCCCCACTGACCTCCACTCAACACACAAAGCCCTTCATTGAAAACTATGCCGAAAAGCAGTGTCTAGTATGTTAACAGGTCACTTGAAGAACTGAGTCCATAAAAAGCTGGCCCTTCCTGGGCCCATTTGTATAGCTATGGCCATGGAGACCACAATGTTTATTTACAGAAAAGAATTTTAATAGTTCGTTTACGAAGGGAAAAAAAAAGACCTCACATCCCCAAGGTATGAGGGAAAAAACAATACCAACATAAAAACTCTCTTTTCTACTTAAAACTGATGTTATTTATTCCCTTCTCCTTGGGCCAAGCCAAAAATGGTCAGCAACACAGAGATGCTACTTCTTCCTCCCTCAAGTACATGCACAACCTTCAGGAGAGGCTAGTGGATATTATTTCTCTGAACTAATTTCAAAGCTCAGTTCACAAACCTTATAAGTTGCTAAATACATCCCAGGTGTCCAGTGGCAAAGCTGCTGCAGTACTCCCAGAAATCCTGGCTATATCTCAGAGCTTCTGAAAGCTGAGTCTGTGATTCACTCACTTTTAAATCCCCAGCACCCATAACAGCACGAGCACGTAACAGAAGCGCAAGAAATTGGTATTAAACGGCAGGAAGTGTATCAGAATAACAGAGTAGTCTCTTCCTAGTGTCAGTGGCATGCTGGTGTAGCAGCACCTCTAACCTTAAACCCTCGTATGATGCTACACTCTGACACCCAACTGAGGCGGGCACGGAAATCAGTGCCCCCTTGACAGAGATAAGACGCTTGGCACAGCGTAAATGTGCCGTTTGGTGAAAGGTATTTTTAAAACTCTATATGAAAAGGTGTAGCCAAAGACGAGTATGAGAGGTTTTACCATCTAGTCCAGGTGTTTTTGCTTTGTTTTCGCTTTCAGATTCCCTCAAAGGGGATACAACACATTTGAAACGTTCAACAACAGACATTAGTCTCCAACAGCCCCTTCCCGGCTGTCGAGTGTGAAGTGAGTGTGTGCTCCAGCGGCAGAAGTGTCTACGCGGGCTGTTCACAAATGTGCTCAGGTTGGACACCGACCTTGACAGCTCCGAGTTGCTCTTTTCTGAATTTTTCCAAGGGTTTAATCAGGGTTTCGGTGACACTTAATGCCTAGAGAACGAGAGCGATAACAAAAGAGCAGAGCATTAGGTTTCCAAATGGGAAAAAGTGAGCTTTCCATTCCCCTCTTGCACCCCGCCCAGAAACAAAACGAAAAACACACTGAACAGCTTTATCTCACCCTGACAATACGGCCATTAAATCACTTCTAAATTTATTAACACACCAGATCTCCATAAATATTTTCAGGGAAGAGGAGGTAGGGCAAAGCGCCAGGGAAATGTGCAACCCAGCCCCAACACAGCCCTTTCTTCAGAGACACAGCAAGAGGGTTGGCTTCAAACAACAAAGGGGTCTATCACATTCATTAACAGAACACTTCTGTTTGAGGGCTTTTTTTTTTTTAATCCCTCTGCTCAGAAATTTAAAAGTCAATAACGTTCCTTTATTAGTGAACAGACTACATTTCACAGAGGGCTAGGTTTGTGGCTGCAAGTTTAAATGTACTCAGACTGCCCTTCATCGAAAATTTCTCATAAGGATTTAGGCTGTGCCAGCAAAACAGAGTCACTTGGAGCTCAGGACAGTCAATTGTCCAAATGTTAGGGGAGTTGGCAACGTCACGGTGACAGGAACCACACATAAATGCTACCCACAACCTCACTCATTCTTATATTAGCTGATTTGGGGCTTGTCATTTTAACACAAAACCTACACAGCACTTATATGTGGAATCAAAAAAGACAATAAACTAGTGAATAAACAAAAAAGAAGCAGACTCACAGATACAAAGAACAAACCAGCGGTTACCAGTGGGGCAAGACAAGGGAAAGGAGTAGGGCAACAAAGGGCTTAGAGGATTAAGAGGTACAAACTGTTAGGTTTAAAATAAGCTATAAAAACATATTATACAATATGGGGGAATACAGTCAGTACTTTTTAATAACTATAAATGAAACATAACCTTAAAATTGTAAATTATGATACTGTACACCTGTAACATATAATATCACTGTATATCAACAATATTTCCATTTTTTAAATTTCAATAAAAATTTTTAAAAATCTACAACAATGCTGAAAATGCACAAGGGAATATTTACCTAAGGAGAATATACTTAACCACAATATGCTACTGAGTAGTGTTCTCACCATTTCCAGAAAGGTCCAGAATAGAATCTCAGTAGAAACTCAAGACACTTTACAACAATGTATCACCCCCTCTTACTACAATAAAGGTCCCCAGAAATCCAAATTTAAGATTACAGGAAAAAAAAAAAGAAAGTGACTTAGAATAGGAAAGCAATCTTCATTTAACCGCGTAGGCTCCTTTGCATTCATTATGTAAGGGTTTCTTTCAGGGACCATTCATCCAGTGAGGTATAAGTGAAAAGTCATTTTAATACAGAATCTACATATCACTTATATATGGAATCAAAAAAGACAAGAATACTGGAGTGGGTTGCCATTCCCTTCTCCGGGGATCTTCCTGACCCAGAGATCGAACCCAGATCTCCTGCATTGCAGGTAGATTCTTTACCATCTGAGCCACTAGGGAAGCCCCCTGGAGAATCCTCAAAAAAATGATCCTGTCCACACTCGAGATGCCTAGAGCCTGCTTGAACTCTCCTCCCCAGGCCAGCTACTGGGCTCCACTCACTCCCACCCTGACAATTTGTTACTTAGGTGTTGAAGAGTTTAGGCAACAGACAGAATTAAGAGCAATCACAAGTCAAAGGAAAGGGATCACCTTTAGAACATGATAATCTCATCCTGTCCACATTGTAGGCCACATGACCCGCAACAAGACCAAACCAAAGGACAGAACAGGCAAAGAGTAGGTCATGCCAGGAATCCTGATGACTCTAAACAATATGGAAGGCCCCAAGTCCACTGGGAAAGCAGATCAGAGGCTCTGCTGTACATTTTCAAGGTGACTCAACCGACATACAACAGCTCAAAAACCATTCACTTAGTTATTTGGCTGAGCTGGCTCTTAGTTGTACCACATGAACTCTTAGTTGGGATCTAGTTCCCTCACCAGGGATCAAACCCCAGACCCCCTGCATGGGAGCATGGAATGTTAGCCACTGGACCACCAGGGAAGTCCCATCTCAAAATAATTTAAGGCTCACTTCTCTTAGCACAAATACCATCGCCTAGGCTTTCACATCTGGACCTAGCCTACTAGTGGTCCTAAGCAAACCCAGATATGATTGATACATCATCCTTGGAGGCTTGGTCAACTCAAGAAAGAAGTCAGCCCAGAATTCCATGCTGGGATCACAGGGGCTCAAGTTTACAGAGGAACAAGGATTCAAAATCAAGCAAGCATGAACCTGCTGCTGCTAAGTCACTTCAGTCGTGTCCGACTCTGTGTGACCCCATAGACGGCAGCCCACCAGGCTCCCCCATCCCTGGGGTTCTCCAGGCAAGAACACTGGAGTGGGCTGCCATTTCCTTCTCCAATGCATCAAAGTGAAAAGTGAAAGTGAAGTCGCTCAGTCGTGTCCGACTTTCAGCGACCCCATGGACTGCAGCCTACCAAGCTCCTCCATCCATGGGATTTTCCAGGCAGGAGTACTGGAGTGGGGTGCCATTGCCGTCTCCTAAGCATGAGCCTAGCCTCGACTTAACTACCATACAATACTGCGACACAGGTACCAAATGGGCGCCTCCCCATTCCAAGCTGCCATATCAATAAACCATCTCATGAGACACATACGTGCTGAGCACTCAGTGCTAAGTACCATGTATTGAAGACACAACTATGAACAACACAGCCCAAGTGCAGCCCCTGCCCTTGTGGAACTTACTGTCTAGGTGGGGAGATGATAGACAGTGGACATGTGAACACATGAGCAAATGTGCAGAAGGAGCTCCAGTAACTCCTTCCAACAGAGAAATGTAGGGCCATGGTTGACAAATCTATTAGAGGAGATAGAGGGAGAAATGAGGTCTGGGAGGGCTTCCTCAAACAAGTGATATGTAAGCTTGAGGTCTGAACGATGAGACAGAATTGGTGCAAAGAACAAGGCTGGAACTGCAGCCTGAAGCCAGCAGAAGCAAAGGACTGAGGATCACAGGAAACAGAAAAAGGCCACTGAGGCTGAAGCACAGAGAACAAGCAAGCGAAGAGAAAGGTGAGAGAAGGCAGGGGACCAGAACAAGCTGTGCCTGAGGGGCCAGGGAAAGGGTCATTTTATTTGGGGAATAATAGAAACTCACTAAAGGGCATTAAGCTCAGAATCATTACAATGATCTTTCAAAGATGACGCCGATCTAAGTTTTTTTTTTTTTTTTTAATATGGACCACTTTTAAAGTCTTTATTGAATTTTCTACAATATTGCTTCTGTTTTATGCTTAGGTTTTTTGGCCACGAGGCTTGTGATATCTTAGCTCCCCAGCAAGTGATTGAACCCACAGCATCGGCATTGGAAGGTGAAGTCTTAATCACCAGATTCTGGCTCTTTCTGGCTCTGAGAAAGAGGGATTAGAGGTGAGGAAAAGTGGAAGGAGAAAGAATTGTTAGGAAGCTTCCAGAATAACACAGGCAAGAGAGGATGATGGCTTGAAGGCAGTGACAACAAAACTAGAGAGAAGTAGATAGATTGCAGAGATATTTACAGGCAGAATTAAAGTAACTGGTGATGGACTGAATGTGGAAATGGTAGGATGACTTAGATTTCTGCCATGTGCAACTGGATGGACAACAATATTATTCATTTATTTATTGAAATAGGAAACTTTTCAGGAAAGGCAATTGGGAGGAAGCACTACAGGGTTATGTTACATTGGAGATGCTGAGAGACAATCAAAAGATGAGTAAAAGAGGCTGCCAGAGACATTGGTCCAAAGTCCAGGAAAGACATCTAGATCAAAAATATATATCTGGCAAGAGTCGTTTACAAGTAGGTGGTATTGGAAGCCACAGAACTAAAGCAGCATGTGGTAGAGGATTGAAACAAGAGGTCTCAGACTAGGCACTTAGGATGCTTAGAAAGGGACAAACGGGGAGGAGATGACAACGGACGCTGGAAAGAAGCTACTAGGGCACTGATGATGAAGACAGGGTTTTAACTGCGTGAGCCGCAGAGAAATTAAATAAGGAACATGGCCTTAGCAATACCCAAGGCAAGGAGAGAGAAGAGGCCAGACTGGAGCTGGCTTATGCTTAAAAAGCGAGGACATCTGTGGGAACAGCCCTTCTTCACAAGGATAGCCACGAAGGACAGAGGTGCGAGAGGAGCACGGCCGAAAGGGAACATGACATAAAGCAAAGGCATGTCTGTTTGTTTTCTTAGTAAGATCAACATTTTAAAGGTGAAAGCAGGAGCTTCTCTGGTGGAGCAGAGGTTAAGATGCTGAACTCCCAAAGCAGAAGGCCTGGGTTCGATCCCTGGTCAGGGAACTAGATCCTGCATGTCACAACGAACAGCGAAGGTCCCATGCACTACAATTAAGACCTTGCACAGCCAAAGAAATAAAAAGATTAAAGCACATCTCTGTTCCCCTGTTAAGTATACAGAAAAGATGGTCCAAAGTCTGTAACGGGGGTGGAGACAGGATGCAAGGAGCAAGCAATGGCTCAAACAAATGGGTGTGTAGATTTCATGAACAGAAGCTGAGGGATTTGCTACCAGAGAGTTATTTTTTCCATACAAGGCAAGGTCAGTTATCAAGATTTGGGGTGCGGAGAAAAGTGTAAATAAAAAGGAGCATGAAAGAAGGAATCATTACAAACAGTGGGGACAGGGCTTCCTGGCTGAGAAGCAAGCAGGAGTTTACGGGACCTCCACTGGGTCTTGTGAGACTGTCTCTAGTGAGGCATAAAAGAAGGTGAGCAGTTGGGTTCATCCTAGTAAGAATATTTCTGAGAGCCCATCCGCATAAGATGATATAATGCAGTGTGTGCAGGGTGGGTGAGGCCAAGAACAGATGCTTAGAGAGAGGACTTCCTGAAGGGATAATACAGAACTCAGCCTGAAACAGGCATGGGAGTTCTCCGATCAAAGGATAAGAGTAAAAGAAAGAGGCGAAACCAGTGATTCTAAGCATGGAACCACCAGCAACTCAGCGCCACTAAAGCCCCAAAAGAAATCAGAAATCAGGNAACAGGCATGGGAGTTCTCCGATCAAAGGATAAGAGTAAAAGAAAGAGGCGAAACCAGTGATTCTAAGCATGGAACCACCAGCAACTCAGCACCACTAAAGCCCCTAAAGAAATCAGAAATCAGAGGAGGAGGCTGGAGAGGTCTGACAGGCTCCAGGAGTCACCAGGATGGGACCTAGAGATGCTGAGGGAACACTAAATGTGGCAACGACGACATAGCTACGTGAAGACCCTTTAAAATCAGAACCCCGAAACCCCATACTCTGTGGAGTAAGCACTGTCCTTCACAAAAGGACCATGCCACAAAGATTCCACGAGAGCAATTTTATATCCATCCTTTGCCAAGAGAATTTGATGCAATATCTAACTTCCAAAGGCTAGCACCAGTGTAGACAAAAGTTATAAGGGGCTTCCACCTTACTGCTGGCAGGTCAACAAGCATATTTCCAAAATAACAGAAATAGTAGTTACGGCAGGCATCACTACAACCCAATTCTTTGATAAAAGTGTTTTGATTAAAATTTCTTAACTTAAACTCCACTATCATTTTTCTTCTGTAATAAAGTCTGGACTTCCCTGGTGGTGCAGTGGTTAAGAATCCACCTGCCGATGCCAGGGACAAAGGTTTGATCCCTGGTCCAGGAAGATTCCACATGCTGTGGAGCAACTAAGCCTGTGCTCCAGAGCCGTCGAGATGCAGCTACTGACGCCCACGAGCCTGTGCTCTTCAAGAGAAGTCCACGCACCACAACGAAGGGGAGCCTCTGCTCACCACAACCAGAGAAAGCCCACAGAGAGCAACGAAGATCCAGCAAAGCCAAAAATAAGTAAACTTAAAAAAAAAAAGCCTGATTATGTAACTTCTGAACTGAACAATTCTACTCAGACAAAATCCTAAAGTAGCTGCTAAATGCTTCAGAGTAAGGCAATGTGGGTTGAACAACAAAGATGGTTTTCTTGTTTTTCTAAAAATAGAGACTCCATGAAATCTCCTGTTCCTTCTATAATTTCACAAAAATACTACATATTTGTGAGTAATAAATGTTATGGAAGTTTTCTAATGCCAAAGTGAGTCTTCTTCCCTAGAGATAAATGTATACCAATTCCAGGGACTGTGCTTAAAACTCTAAGGCAATTCCTGATGGGGAAATTGCCAAATTTGAAAGAAACAGCTGAAGTAATAGTACGGAGAAGAGTTTTCAAATCCCAAAATATTAAAAATCAATCGGATAATTTAAAAACAGAGAAAGCAAATTTAGAATGTGATTTTATAATCATGTATATAAAACTGTATTTTTCACATAAAATACTTGAAGCAGACACACAAAAAATGTCATAAGAAGGCTTGCTAATGAGCCATGGAAAGAGTTTGAGATAGTCTTGCTTAGAAACAGAATGTATCTACATGAATATAAAGTATGTTAACAAATCAGTTGGTCTCATCTTAGAGCAGGCGTCAGACAACTCTTTCTATAGAAGGTCATGTAGTAAATAATCCAGGTTTTGAGCTGTGCGGCCTCAGATGCAACTAATGAACTCTGCCCCATGCAGTACAAACGCAGCCATACATAGTATACTAATGAATGAGTGTAGCTGTGATCTGACAAAATTTCATTTACAAAACAAGAGGCAAGTTGTGTTGGGCCTATGGACGCCGGTTGACTCAACCCTGCCTCAGAGAATCACCGTGAGCGTAAGGTGTTCTTCTTACTCTTATCTGATTATATATATATTTTTAAATATCCATTTGTCATACTTGCAGGGCACCAAAGTTGGGAGGGAAGGAGGAAATCACAGCTCAAGAAGCTCTCAAGTTGAAAAGGACTCAAAAGTGCTGCCGGAGTATTTGCCTGAGATAAGCAACCAACCAGGCAATCTTGAAAGCCAAATGCTCAAGTGTAAAAGGTATCTTAACAACAGCTCATGTAAATTTAATAGTGGATTTTAACAGGGGCTGTGGCTCCTAAAAGTTTGAGTGAACTAAAAGTTCAGCATCAACTGAAGTTGTCATAAAGTGCCCTAGAAGATAATGAACACATATGTAGGCTACATATATTGTTCAAATCCAAATAAGATAATCATTCAATTGTGTCTTGTAAGATCAGAAGCTATCTCAACAGCAGGTTCACCACATTTGAAGAGACAGTCTTGTAAAACAGACTTGCTGTATGTCTCAGGAAATTCAAGCAGGGGCTCGGTATCAAACTAAAGGGGTGGAATGGGGAGGGAGGCAGGAGGGAGGTTCAAAAGGGAGGGGATATATGTATACCTATGGCTGATTCATGGTGAGGTTTGACAGCAACAAAATTCTGTAAAGCAATTATCCTTCAATTAAAAAATAAATTTAAAAAAAGGAGAGAGAGACTGTCTAATGGGTGCATAGTAGGAATCTGAGATGAGAAGGCTAAAAATGTTTAGAAAAACAGGTTTTAAAAAAAAAAACAGTGTTTAATGTGATTAGGGAGAAAAAGAACATTTCAAGGGAACAAGATGTAAGCTGTTTTCAAATATTTAAAAGGGTACAATATAAGAGACGGAAAAATCATTTTGATATGCTTGAAGAGGACAAAACCAGATCTAACAAGGAAAAGCTATAGGGCAGATTTGGGTTTGCCCCCAAGAGGAACTCAATACGAACTACGATGGACCCAACAAGGTAGTGTGACACCCAGGTTCCTTCCCCATCAACAAGTACTCACTGAAGCAAGCCGGCCCGTGACCTAAGACACTACCACAGATTCAGCCAAGGAGACCTCTGAGGTCCTCCCCATCTATATCACCTGGGATTCAGAATGATACGCAAGAGGCAGCAGTGCACACCACATCTCAATGTTGTGCTATGATGAGAAACCACAGACTCCATCACAACTCCACAGTCCAAAGGAGGAGAACCAGATTACTAGGTAACAGTGTGGAGGGTTAATTTTTTTCTCACTAGTTAAGCCTGAAATCCCTTTTTGTAAGCCATTTGGATCTGAGAGCTTAAACATCTATAAAGGAAAGGGACGATGGGACTTCCCTGGTGGTCCGAGCTCAGAGTCTGGGCTCCCGGTGCAGAGTGGGAGCCGCGGCTCAATCTCTGGTCAGAGAAGGAGATCCTATATGCCTCAGCTAACAGTGCACATGCCACGACTAAAGAGCCCAGCACAGCCAAATAAATCAATATTTTTTTAAAAAAAGGAATGAGAGGGTGGTATCTTTATCTGTCTCTGCAGTTTAAGCCAGAGCTGAGACTCTCGTGACAATACTAGCTGACCTGGAGAGATCAGGCTCTACTGGGGAAGAACCACTGCCACTGCTTTAAATCCCCCTCATGTGTGACACCAAAGGTGAAGTTTTGTTTTTAACTTTTTATTTTCTACTGGAGTATAGCCAATTAACAATGTTGTGACAGCCTCAGGCAAACAGCAAAGGGACCCAGCCATACATATACTTGTATCCATTCTCCCCCAAACTTCCTTCCCATCTGGGCTACCACATAACACTGAGCAGAGCTTCATGTGCTAAACACTAAGTCCTTGTTGGTTATCCATTTCACACAGAGCAGCATGTACATATCTATCCCAAACTGCCTAACTATCCCTTCTCAAGGCAAAGTTCTGATGTACATTCTAAAGAGAAGAGGGTTTACGACCAGAAATCCATATTCAGTAAAAAGGCACCAAAAGGCAGAACTTGCATCCCAGGATATCTTTAGTAATTTTTTTTTTTTTAAGTCTCAGTCCAGCTTAAACAATGAATCAGCCAGTAGACTCACTACGCCCTGCCTTCCTAATCACTCATTTCTAACAAGGACAGACTGATTCTAATGAAACAGAAGGAATTATGACCATTCCCCCATGGCTCTCGTTATTTTAAGCCTGGATTCCAAGTGTTCTTGACCCCAGAGGAATGCATAATCTGAGAGCAAGGGATAATTTCCACTATTTTTCTCCCATGACCTTCCAGAGATTTCCATTTCATTAGAGTGAAGCAAAAACTCAACTTTCCAACTCCAGTGTCAAGAACAGCGGCAGAGACATATTATTTTTCCTTGAACAGAACCTTGAGAAAAGGTGTCAAGGAACTCTCATATATATCTGAACATAAGTACTGTGTTTCTCAAACTTCCCCTCAGGAAAAAAGAGACTTAGCCCTATATAAGAATTCTTAGCCTCCTGAAGGAGTACACTTTCCAACGTTTTGATGAACAAAGAATTATTTCAAGACTCTTAGCCTAAAATAGTCCTGAACACCCCTAATTTCAGCTGCTTAAAGATCACAAAGAGGTTTGACTTACAAACACAAGGGGAATCTAAGAAATTGAAAAGATTTATTTATCGTTCAGGAGAGGCTCAGTAATTTCATAAAAACCACTCTAGAAGAACAAGCTAAGTGATTACATTAAGAAAGTCATGAATGTACATATATGCATAACTGAAGGACTCTGCTGTAAAGCAGAAATTAACACAACATTGTAAATCACCTACACCTCAATAAAGTAGGTTTTTAAAAACAGAAAGCCATGAAAATACATCTCAGGAATACTTTTCTTTTTTTTAATGAGACTGTCCAAACATGTTGTAAGGCAGTACTTATAGCTTGAGATAAAATTTCCAGTGAAAGCATCAGAAAGACATTTTAAAGAGGTATCTCAAAGAGCTCAGACTGACGTGGCCACAAGGAAAGCTGTGCTAAAAAATTTAGAATGCATCATAGTAATCACATTAATGGCAAAGGTGTCAAGAGCTGAAATAACTTCTTCATGAAATATGGGAAATATTCCGAAAGTATACACTGGTAATTTAATTTTTAAATACAGACACACATCTAATCAACTAAATCATGATAAAACACATCTGATTATCTGGCAGACACATACATGCATACTTAAAAGTAACTAAGTTCAAGCTATCCAAAAACTTCTCATATAATCTTTTCATGGGAAAATGGTCCTGCGCTACCATCAGGCATAAACATATAGGTAGTGGATATCTGTCTTTTTGGATACTGGATACTTGAAACCTCCTTTCTACGTTTGAGAAATTCTCCTCCCAAATAGGACAAAACCCAAATTGACAGACACTTGCTTTCCCTGCTATCTTGCGAGAGGTCCTGGCACCTGTCCAGAGTTCCACTAGTCAGTGACCCCCACTCAAGAATTTGATTTGGAAACTAGTATGATCCCTGGGTTGGGAAGATCCCCTGAAGGAAGAAATGGCAACCCACTCCAGTATTCTTGCCTGGAGAATTCCATGGACAAAGGAGCCTGGCGGGCTACAGTCTGTAGGGTTGCCAAGAGTCAGACGCGACTGAGCATCTGAGCAACAGTAGTTGAGAAACCAGGTCCTGATGGTGGGAACAACTCCTCCCTCCCGGGCGCAGCAGTTCCACCAACAGCCACCAGGGGCAGTGGTTTCCCTGGTGCACTTGTACCGTCTACACACGTGGTGGAAACAGGGGCAGTCTTCAAGCCCAACTCTGTGGTACAACCCTCGGCATCATTCCCAGTTCCCAAAAAGATACTGCAAGCTACCACTGTTCTTTAATAAACTCCCTTTCTGGTGGTCTAATGGATAAGAAGTCACCTTGCAATGCAGGGGATGCGGGTTCAATCCCTGGTCAAGGAACTAAGAGAACCAAGACCCCACAGGTCATGGAGCAGCTAAGGGCCACACAGCACAGCTACTCAGCCGAACGCCACAACTAGAGAGTCCAAGTGCTGCCACAGAGGATCCCTCGGGATGCCATGGAGACCCCGTGTGCCATAGCTAAGACCCACGGCAGTCAAATAAATAAGCAACGAACCTCCTTTCTGTTCAGAAAAGCTAGACCACGAAAGTGAGAATCTAGACTAATATTTTTTTAAAGTTCAGAACCTGAAACCGTCTTGTCTGCTTTCAGTGCTATCCTTCTCCATATTCTGAAACAAGATTTTTCTCCTGATTAAACCATTCTCTTTTAGTTAATTAGATTACTCCCCATCCACATGCTCCTTTGCTACCTCTTTCTCCCTCTAGCCAGTTTCTCCCTGGACTATACCTTCCCCCTATCAATTAAGGCTCAAATCTTAAAGGGAAAATTGAAATGAACATGAAAGTCCCCCCCTCCTTTTTTTTAAAGGCTGTAATGTTGGCAAAAAATGACAAAGTTTCACAGCTGGTTTTACTGAAAGAGTCCTGCCACAGAGACAAATACTAGGCCAGTATTTCCTCACTTAGGCTCTGAGCTAACTAGTTCTGTTTTTCAGTTGAGTTCACTCAGTCATGTCCAACTCTTTGCAACCCTGTGAATCGCAGCATGCCAGGCTGTCCATCACCAACTCCCAGAGTTCACCCAAACTCATGTGCATTGAGTCGGTGATGCCATCCAGCCATCTCATCCTCTGTCATCCCCTTCTCCTCCTGCCCTCAATCTTTCCCAGCATCAGGGTCTTTTCCAATGAGGCAGCTCTTTGCATCAGGTGGCCAAAGTATTGGAGTTTCAGCCTCAACGTCAGTCCTTCCAATGAACACCCAGGACTGATCTAATTTAGGATGGACTGGTTGGCCTTGCAGGTCAAGGGACTCTCATGAAAGAGTCTTCTCTAGCACCACAGTTCAAAAGCATCAATTCTTCGGCACTCAGCTTTCTTCACAGTCCAATTCTCACATCCATACATGACCACTGGAAAAACCATAGCCTTGACTAGATGGACCTTTGTTGGCAAAGTAATATCTCTGCTTTTGAATATGCTATCTAGTTCTGTTTTTAGACCACAGGAAAAACAATTTTCTTTTGTTGCCTGTGTATTCTCAACTATACAGAAGGACATTACTTGCTCTCTGCCTACTTAATACCATTAAGTAAAAAGAGGAAGAGTATATCATGCTAGAAGCAATTTTAACTTCAAAACAAATAAGCCCTTGGATGTTATTTTATTTCTAAGCACAGTACAAACTAAGTTAATCCCTCCTGGTCAGAAAAAAGAATTAATGGAAAAATATGAAATTAAATTTTCTAGTGGTAATAGCTCAAACTCACCAGCTAAGAATTGGAGAGCATTTTAATGAACCTGTAAAATAAGCTCAAAGTGGACATACGTTAAGAGGGTCTGCACATTAATTCTGCAGGGCTTGTACCTGAAAATGAGAAGCCAATTAGTATGAGATGGTTCCTTCAATGTCTGACTNGTCTCTGGCCCCGAGGTGTGGGCGATTGCCCAGAGGACCAGCCCTAGTTCTGCCTCTCCTGCCAGCGGCTACAGCCGCTGGGAAGTGGGAACCCACCAACTCCTGTCTTCTCTTTGAGATCCAGAGAGAGGGACTACTGGCTCTGCAAGCTCTTCCGCCTCCCTCCAGGCCCTTGGTCCTGTCACCAAGCCCCCACTCTCCTCCCCTGGGCCCCAGTCCTTGATTTCAGCCCTCAATTCTTCACAGGCCCCGCTCTTTGAATTTTGAGAAACCACATCACTGCCCATCCTGCTCCCGAGCCCTTGGAAGGGATCTTTGCTCCTTGCTGCCCCCTGCCAAGGGCCATGCCGACCTCCCTTTTGAAGTTGGAGGCTGGAAAGGGCAAGTCCGAGCGAAGCACTATCTCCCCTTGTCTTCCCCACTCTGCTGCGCTGCTGTGGGACTCTTGCAGCTCCCAGCCCCCAGCTGCCCCGCGAACTTTCTCTAAGTGAAGGTTTACACTCTGTAAACATCCTCCAGCAGCCTTGTCCCTGGGGTCAGAAGCTGTGGGAATGGGGAGGGAAGGAGGCAGTGGCAGCTCCTGAAGCCCTCAGCCTCCCAACCCCGGCGTCCCCCCACCTCCCACCCTGACTGTCTGAGAACGAACATAGCCAGCAAAGGGTGCCCAGAGCCCCCAGGCCTCCCTGGGAGAAGGGGCCACACATTTTGACAGCCCCATTTTGTTGATGAGAAAACCGAGGCTCTGGAGACCCATCACACAGGAGATCAGTGGCAGGTGCAAGGGCTGGAGCCAAAGACTCCTGACAGCCTGTGCAGGACCTCCCCACTGTTCCCCGAGGCTGCCTGGGTTGGCTTTTGAAGTTTGAACTGAAATTGCTGATCACATGTGGCTCATCAGCTATATGCCGAGCACCAAGCTAAGCGTCCTCTATAAACCACAGTTGCCGTGTCCTTCAGCAGCCCAGCAAGGTGGGTGCTGGTGTCCTCCTCATGCTGGTGAGGAAACTGAGGCTCAGGAGAGGTCCCACAATCAGCGTAGGGGAGCCTCAGCCCAGAGCTGGGGCTGCCCGCACTGTCTTCCTCCTGCACCTCGCCTCCAGCCTGCACCCAACCCTGGGCTGCTCAGGAGCTGTGCTCTCGCGCCCTTGTCCCTGTGTCCCTAGCACACAGGCAGTGGGGGGTAGGGAGGTGGGCAGTGGCAGGATTTTGTGAAACTGGATGGCAATTGCCCAGCCTCACACATGCAGTCACACTTTGGTTGTGCATGGCAATGGTTCTGCACACACACATCCCCACTATATGCCCATCGGTCTGTCTTACGCACGCACTCGGCACCTTGGACACACCTGCCCGTGGATGTCATAAGAGCACACCTAGCACACATCCAAGGCAAAGAAGCCCACTGCACAGCTGCTCCCACCTTTTCTCTGTCTTCACAGACGCACACTGGGGTCTGTGCCCCAGCCTAAACCTCTAGGACAGGGCAGTCAGTCCCATCTCTCGAGTTTCCTGCCCCTGCCTGTCCACAGCTGCAGGGGTGCCCTTATGGGTCTGTGTGTGTTTCTTCATCCGCCTTGGGCAGCCCCAGACCCATGTGGGCGTGAGTGGCTGACTTCCTAGCACTTTGCCAGCCTTTGCTTCTCCTGAAAGGCCCTGTGGTGCACTGCTGAGTTCACTAAGACACCGAAAGGGGCAGGTACTTGCCCAAGATCACATCTGGTGAGTTGGTGGTAGAACTGTGCCTGGAACCGAGGCCTTCTGCCTCTCAGATCAGGACTTGAATGTTTTTGTTTATGTGGCTGCACCTCACACAGGATATGGAGAAGGCAATGGCACCCCACTCCAGTACTCTTGCCTGGAAAATCCCATGGACGGAGGAGCCTGGTGGGCTGCAGTCCATGGGGTCATGAAGAGTCGGACATGACTGAGCGACTTCACTTTCACTTTTCACTTTCATGCACTGGAGAAGGAAATGGCAACCCACTCCAGTGTTCTTGCCTGGAGAATCCCAGGGATGTCGGAGCCTGGTGGGCTGCCGTCTGTGGGGTCACACAGAGTTGGACACGACTGAAGCGACTCAGCAGCAGCAGCAGCAGCAGCACCCAGGATCTTCACTGCAGCAGGCGGGATCTAGTTCCCTGCTTAAGGATTGAACCCAGACCCACTGTATCGGGAGCACAGGTTCTTAGCCACTGGACCACCAGGGAAGTCTCAGATCAGGATTTTAGATACGATTTTTCATCGCTCAGCTGATCAGGAAGATTGNGGTGGGCTGCCGTCTGTGGGGTCACACAGAGTTGGACACGACTGAAGCGACTCAGCAGCAGCAGCAGCAGCAGCACCCAGGGTCTTCACTGCAGCAGGCGGGATCTAGTTCCCTGCTTAAGGATTGAACCCAGACCCCCTGTATCGGGAGCACAGGTTCTTAGCCACTGGACCACCAGGGAAGTCCCAGATCAGGATTTTAGATATGATTTTTCATCGCTCAGCTGATCAGGAAGATTGCTCCAGGAACTTGGCCTTGTGATGGCGAGAGTCTTGGGGTGTGACCCTCGGTTTTTGTTCTGCTGTTTTTCAGTGTCAGTCCTTTAGCTTGGCCTTTGCAAGAAGGGAAGTGGAGAGGCTGTCTTGCCAGCCTTCGAGCCCTTCTTCTATCTCTCTCCTTTCCCCTTCCACTCCCTCCTTTCCACATTCTCCTTGGTTGGGGGGGCGGTCACTGGAGCATGTTGGATCTCTTATTGTCTACGACCCCATCCCAGCTCCATGGTACATTTGTTCTTTCCATCGACGAAGCCCTGCTGGATGTCTCACTTCAGTGTCTGTTGCTGCAGAAGTCTATATTTTCAGAATGTTGGAGCCAGGAGAGTTTCAAGAGGTGATTCTTCTTAGGCTGATGGCAGCACTTTGAGTGGGTGATAAATTTAAGGTTCTCAGAGCCAGTCAAGGGAGCTGAAATGGCCTAGGGAACAGGGAGGGAGGAAGGCTCTGCAGACCCAGAGGAGGCCGTGTGGGAAACTTCTCCAGACTTGGAGAAGCCAGCTGGAGGTTTTCTCAGCTCCCTTCCTCCGCCCACATGCACACCTGTGGGTCTTTGGCCAGGGCCGACCTTCTTATGGGCTACGGGCTGGCAGGGAATTCTGAGTGTCTGACAGTTGTGGGGCTGAGATGGATGAACAGGGGGGACTTTTCATTTCCCCAGAGGTTGCCCCACCGCGGGTTAAGAGTATGGGATCCGAGTCTGCCAGATTCAGGTTCATTTCTGGTTCTACTCTTGGCAGTTATGTGTCCTTGGGCAAGTTACTTAACCTCTCTGAGCTTCTGTTTTCTCATCAGAAAAAAATAGGACTCATAATACCTGCCTCTAGAACTGTCAGGGCCAAGTGAGGGGAAGCACCTGAGTATCACCATTATTATTATATTGTTGTTGTTGCCATCGCGCTCCTCCCCGGGGAGAGGTTTGATGGATGTCCTTGTCAGCACCGTGAGTGTATCTGGGTGTTCCCCAGGACAGAGCAGGAGCTGCATTCCCCTGGGTTGCGGGGAGCTTGAGGACGTGTCTCTGTAGGCGTCTGAGGAATGCTCCGCGGCACTCTCTCTGTTAACCCTTGCAGCCATTACATCAGCTGGGCACCGTCGTTATGCTCATGCCCACTGAGGAAAGTGGGGCTAGCGAGTGGATGTCACACACCTGCCTAGGGTCCCGCAGCGAGTGAGATGGTGGCTCCAGGATGCCAAGCTGGATGCCTAGCATCTCACTGACAGTTCCTTCCTTCACTTGACAAATAATGTTAAAGAGCATCAACTCTGTACCAGGTCTGGGGAGGCAGAAGAAGACAGGCCTGTCTGCCCCAGCCTGGCGGCGGTGGTGGGGGCTGTCCAGTGAGGAGGCTGTAGAGTCTGTCTGGACTCCTGGGCTTTCCTGCCTCCTCTCCCGGAGGCTCCCAGAGAGGGTGGAGGTGTGTGCGTGTCCATGTGTGTACAAAGAGGAGGGCATCCATGAGAGTGTTACTGCACAGCTGAGGTCAAACCCTGCAGCTGGCCTGGCCCCAGGCAGGTAGAAGTGGAGTTCTGGGACCCAAGGGCATGGGCAGGGAAGGGAGGGCTACCCGCCACTCTCTCCTGAGCATGCCGTTCTGTGGATAGGCACAGGGCATCCCCAAGGAGACTGAGAGGTCTCGGTTCCAGCACTTGCTGGGAAGATGCCTGCCCTCTACTCCACCCTAGTCCCTGAGCATCACTGTCCCCCTCTGTAAAATGGGGCTAAATGGGAAAGTGGGCTGGTAAGGGCTGCCTGGCACAGTGGGACTCTGGATGAATGGGAGGAGCCACTGTCTCAGACCTTCAGCCTTGTAGGGTGCGGGGTGGTGGGAGTTCTCCAGCACATTCTCCCTGAGCCCCCCCAAGGAGTGGGCAGCACTGAGAAGGGCACTCAAAAGACTGTCTGCCTCTAGCGGGGACCCTGAGGGGCTGGGGGGAGGGTGCGGATCAGATTTCTGGGGCCCCTATAAAGCCCCCACTGCAGGACTCCAGGTTTTCTGGGCAACTTTTGTCCCTCGGGCAGGATCTGCTTGCCCTGGGGGTTGGCACCTGGGGGGGTAGTGAGCATGGGAGGGGCAGCCCCAGGCAGCAGACTAATTGAGCTGGGAATCTGTGGGCAGTGCCTGAGGGAAGGAGGCGAGGGAGCAGGGATTCAGCGATTCCTTCCTTTCTGAGATTTGGGAAGCAATGGGTGGAATGGGGTCTCCAGGCCCAGGGGCCCTCCCTAATCCCTGCAGGGAAATCTGGGGAACGCTTTCTCCTGAGACTCCTCAGACATCCAGGCCAGGCAGCTGGGGAAGTGGTGGGGAGCTGGAGATAAATAGACCCACTGAAGCAGGTGAGATGGAGGTCAGACAGCAGGAAGGACTGACAGCTCCACAGCAGGAGGCAGAGTGAGATTCCCTGGGGTACCCTTTCCAATGCTGGGGAACCCATCTCTGGCTGGGTTGGACAAGATTTACTCTGCTCATTGTCCCTATCAAGCAAGCGGCCCCTCACAATGTGATGGAAGGAGAGTGGATGGAGCTGCTTGAGCCCCTCTGTTGGGGGCAGGGGAGGAACAGGTCAGGCACCTTGAGCTTTCAGGGAGGGTGGCCACAGGCTACCTCTCTTCCATCCTTGCTTCCCTGGTGCTCCTCCCTGGGAGCCTCAGGCCCGTCCAGGTCACTGTCTTTGGGTTTATTTTTTGCTGGGCTCGGCTGTCCCCTGGGAGAGGAGGGGTAGGGAGAGAAAAAGGGAGAAGGAACTGCTCTGTCAGCACAATCCCGGCGCCTCTGCTCCTGCCCTGCTTGGCCTGGCTGCCACCCTCTTCTGGAAGGACCCGGCCCTGGGGACAATGGGGCCCAGACCTGTGTGGGACCACCTTCCCTGGGGCAAGACCAGCAGGTCTGGAACAGGCCTTTCTCCCCTCACCCTTCCTCCTGCCGCAGAGCATCAAAAGCAGAAGGGCCTCTGAGCTCAAGCAGGTCATGGCTTCACTTCACAGTTGGGGAAACTGAGCCCAGGAGGAAGCAACCAGCACGCCTGAGGCCTTCTCCACCTCCCCTCCGCAATAAATGAGAGTTGTGCTAGAGTCGCTGAGAACAGAGGAAAGCTGCCTGCCAGTTCCACCCTGTCCTCTGAGAGTTGGGGGCAGTCCCTGGTTTCATTTACTCATGTAATCTTCCAGCCTCTGGGGACTGGTAACCATCTAGTGGGAGAGACACAGAATGGGGGAGGAACATATGAACCATGCCTCTCCCCTCAACCCCATGCCCTTTGTCTTCCTTTCTGTTGAAAAATAAATTAGCCCCATTTTACAGATAGGGAAAGTAAGGCCCAAAGTCAACATAGCTAATAAGTTGTTGAAACAGGATTTGAACCCAGGATGTGGCTCCTGGGACGTTGCCCTGCTGCCTCCTTGCTCGCACAGGCCCTTCCCTTGGGCTCTTACCAGGGTTCTGTCAGCTGCCTCCTCCTTCTGCTCCTTGAATATCGGGGCTCCTGGGGCTCTGTCCTGGGTCCTCCTCTTCACGTACAATTTCTGTGTGGGGGAGGGTGTGTCTCACATACTCCTCTGACTTGGTGGAGGAGGGGGTCACCTCTGTGATGACAGCCTCCCACTGTGCAGTTTCATCCCTAAGCTTCCTGTGGACCCCTTGCCTCTTCATCCGCAAGGAACCTCAGGCTTGGCCTTTGTCTCCAGATCTACCCTCCCCTCCCCAGCAGTGACTTCTCTACCCCTAGGGCCCAAGTCAGGAAGCCCTTTCTCAAGCATCCTTGGCTCCTCGCCTAAGAAACAGCTTGGAGTGCGCCCAGGTGTGCCTCTAATACTCCAGATGCTTTTCCTTCTGCCTCAAACTCCCTCCCCTCTCCCACCCACCCTATCATCTAGAGAACTCCTATCTTTCCTTCAGTTTGAACCACCACATCTTCTTGGACTCTCTGCGTGCTCCACCTGAAGCTTGACGGGGGCCCTTCAGACCCCTGGGCTCCACCCGCCCCCTCTGTGTGTGCTGGGCTCTCGGTGGTGGCGGCTGAGCGCAGTTCTTGGTAATCAGTGAATGTTTGCTGAGCCAAGGAATGAAGGTGACATTGAGGCAGACTGTAAGGATGAGAAGGGTTTTGCTAATTAGAGAAGAGTGGAAAAAGGACCCCTAGGTCCTCTGGGTGCAGGCAGTGAGCTGGAAACGCTTGTGATTTTTGTCCTGAATGCGCTTCAGGTGGCGGCAAAACCTAGAGAAAAGGCTTTGAGGTGGTACTCTGCAACTCTGCTCCTCTACCGTCTTCGCCCAGGATCTGCAGAGTCTGGTGTGTCCAAGGCCCCGAGGGTCAGACTATAAAGGTGGGCTTTACCCTGTGGATGACAGAGCCATAGACAGTGGCAGATCAGGGAGGCACCACTGGCTGGGAGCCCGGGCTTGATTGATCTCTTCTCAGAACTAGGGCTCTGCAAACTAGACCACTTAGCTCCCCAGGTACTGCTATGTGGCAGCACTACTCATGTTCCCATTTTGCAGATAGGAAACTGAGGCTCAGGAGGCGGGAATTATGTGCACCAAGTGACATGACTTGGTGGAGTCAGGATTCAAGCCCGTGTTTGTGTGACTCCCAAGCCCAAGCTCCAGAGGAGTCTCACATGCGTCAGCAGACCCGGGCTTTTTTCAGTGACCTAAGGCAATGCTGAAAGAACTAAGGACAACATGGTGACTCTTTCATAAAGCTAAACTTATTCCATTTAAAGGACTGTCATTTAGTCTGAGATTATGTCCTTTCTCTTATGAAATGATGGGCCTGGGAATTTTTTAAAGAATGTCCTTACTTGGTGAAATAAAAAGTTGACAACCTCATGCAGTCCCTAAATTGTTTTTGAAAATTCTACCCTTGCGTGAAATCCCTGAGTCTGGGCGCCATCCTGCCTCCTCCCGCCTGAGCATTCGACCAGAAGTCGGAGGAGTCCAGGTAGGAAAGGAAGGATTAGAGGGCTGGGGGAGCTGTCAGTCAGCCCTGTCTATTTCTCCTGGGCCTCCGAGCCAGCCTGCCCTGGAGTGCAGCGAGGACCAGCCCAGGGCTCTTGCCAAGACTGGTCTGCATGGAGGATGGGGCAGGTCACCCAGGATCAGGGCTTGCCCCTCAGTTAAAGGAACACGGAACCCAGAGTCAGCAGGCTGGGGAATCGGTGCCCACCTATGCTTCTTAAAGGCTGTGTAACATCAGGCAGGTGACTCAGCCTCACTCAGGTTCTTGCTTCCCATCATCCATGGAGAAGGACAGTTATCATCTCTGCCTGCCCCCAGCATCAAGTGGCTCATGGACTACAAAGTGCTGTGAGGAATGGGGCCTCCTGTGCTCCCTGCTCCCCAGCGCATGCTCCCTCTTCTCACCCTGGCCTGAAGAGCATGTATTCCAGACTGGGAATTCCTCAGGAGCCCCTGCAGAGTAGCTGNTGGGCCTCCTGTGCTCCCTGCTCCCTAGCGCATGCTCCCTCTTCTCACCCTGGCCTGAAGAGCATGTATTCCAGACTGGCAATTCCTCAGGAGCCCCTGCAGAGTAGCTGGAGGCCTGGGGCGGGGTGGGGGTGGGGTCTCTGTGACAACCTTACTGGGGCCAGGCTGAGAGGCCCAGAGTTCTAACAGTCCTCATATACTAATGAGTTTCATAGTCTAACCTGTTTGGGGTATGTTGCCAAATATGGGGTGTTTTCCACATGCTATTGTACTTCATTTAATCCTTTTCAGAGCCCTAGGAGGTAGGCACTGTCATTACTCTGTTGTATAGAGGAGGATGCTGAGCTTAGTGGCTCAGTTGTGTCTGACTCTTTGTGACCCCATGGACTGTAGCCCTCCAGGCTCCTCTGTCCATGGGATTCTCCAGGCAAGAGTACTGGAGTGGGTTGCCATGCCCTCCTCCAAGGGATCTTCCCAACCCAGGAATCGAACCAGGGTCTCCTGCATTGCAGACAGATTCTTTACCAGCTGAGCTACCAGGGAAGCCCATAGGAGAGGATACTGAAGCTTAAATGGTCAGCATGTGCCCTGTCACGCAGCCACTAAGCGGTGAGGATCCAGGAGGACCGCCCTGAAGCCTGAGCGGGAGGGCCTCTGTGATGTGAGAAGGTGGAAGTAGGTTCACTGGGCTCCAGTGGGCAAGCCAGGGTGGGGGACACTTGCAGTATATGTAGGGAGTGTGGTCTGGGCTGGGAAAGCAAGACACACCTTCTCGCTGGGTGACTTCAGGCAGTTGCCTCCCTCTCTGAGGTTCAGCCTCCCCTGTTGCTGGGCCTCTCAATAATAATAAAGGTAATAGGAGCCCATGCTTATGGAGGACCTGCTGTGTGCTGACACTGCTCTGAGGACTTGCCATTTTTTCGTTCACTTTTTCCTCTCAATGACCAGAGGAGGTAGGTCCTATAGTTATGCCCATTTATCAGATGAGGAGGCTGAGGTACAGAGAGGTTGAGTAACTTGCATGAGTATAGGTTGTGGGGCCAGGAGTCAGTCAAAGCCCAGAATCTAGCTCTAGAGGCCATCATCTTTCCCACCAGATTATTCCTAACTGGTGGCTTCCCTGATGGCTCAGGTAACCCACTCCAGTATTTTTGCCTGGAGAAGCCCATGGCGGGCTACAGTCCCTGGGGTTGCAGAGTCAGCCACAACTGAGCACACACATGCATACATGACTGGCCCCAATGGGCCTACCCGCTGGGAGGCTGCTGCGAGGACCAGCTGAGCCTTAAGGTTCAGGTTCTGTCTCTATCGCAGTTCTACACTTTCTTGCTCTTTCGTTTGGGAAGCCTTGCCTGGCAGTCCTTGAGGGGCCAGGCCCTATCCCAAGAGCTGGGGACAGAGCAATGAATCAGACTCTCCCCTGTTCCCTGGCAGGAGATGTGCCAGGCGGCTGGCAGCTGTCTGGGTGGAATCCTGTGGGGGCTCAGCTTAGAGGAGCTGAGCCCAGCCCCAAACTGGCGGTGACTGGGAAGGCTTCCCAGAGGAAGAGGTTTCAGCGGAGACCTGAAACGTGACAAGCCAGAGTCAACCAGGCAAAGAGGAGGAGGGAACAGCATTCTGGGCCGAGGGACTAGCATGGGCAAAGCCCTGAGGTGGGGCTGAACATGGCCTTTGCAAAGAACTGAGAGGGCAGGAGAGTGGGAGCCTGGATGGGGCGGGAGGTGTGCAGACAAGAGGCTGGAGCGTGAGTGAGGCCAGGCTGAGAATGCAGGCTGAGGAGCGAGACTTCTGGAGGAGACTGGGTTCAGGAAAGAACTGGGGACAGGTGTGCCATGGGCGAATTGGTGTCTGAGAAATGCCCCTCTGGGTCTAGCAAGGAGGCNCAGCCTAGACCAGTACCACGCACAGGTAAAGGTCCATTCTCTTAGCTGTCATGCTCAGGAGTATTAACACCACAGATGAACTCTCTCAAACACTTAGATGTGCATGCTCAGCCACTCAGTCACATCTGACTCTGCAACCCCCAGGACTGGAGCCCACCAGGCTCCCCTGTACATGGGATCCTCCAGGCAAGAATACTGGAGTGGGTTGCCATTTCCTCCTCCAGCTTATACACTTACACTTTAACATAATTCTAGGAAGTACTCATTCTCGAGAGCACAGAAAAAATAGACTGTCTTTTTTTTTTTAAGGCCTGAAAAAACTGGTGACAGTACTGTGTATCATAATCCAATGGGGATTCTGCTGTAAATCTCTGTTGAGTGAATGAACGTCAGGAGACAAATACAAGTTTTTTAGAAATGGTGGTAAATACTATTCAACGCTCTCAGAATCATCTGAAATAAGATCATGCGCACAACACACTCAGCATAGCCCTGGGCACAGGGAGAGCACTCCACAGAGGGGAGCTAGTACTACTCCTGCTGGGATAATACATTTCAAGGCAAAGTGGGATTTTGAAGTCTTGCGGGCTCAAGTTCTCTTCCTCTGCACACAGCCTGGAAACCCACAGGATGCGGCAAGTTCCAATACTGCCCTGCCATCCCTCTGCCTCTCCCTGAGTTGTTGTCCTTTTTGTTGTTGTTGTTGTTGTTGTTATTTTGACTGCACTGGCTCTTTGTTGCTGCACATGAGCTTTCTCTAATTGGGGTGAGTAGGGGCCACTCTCTACTTGCAGCGTGTGGGTTTCTCGTTGCAGTGGTTTCTCTTGTTGCAGCACACAGGGTCTAGAGTATGCAAGCTCAGTAGTTCCGGCGTGGGCTCAGCAGTTGCAGCTCAAAGGCTTAGATGCCCCGAGACATGTGGGATCTTAGTTCCCAGACCAGGGACCAAAGCCATGTGCCCTGCATTAGCAGATGGATTCTTAACCACCAAACCGCCAGGGAAGTCCTTCCGTAAGTTTCCTGCTTTTTGTCTTCGTGATATGTTAAGATCATTCTTCATGAGATTTGATTTCAATGCAACTGCTCCAGGGCTAACAAAAATCTAGGAAGCAGTCATACAGTTCAAACACCTTTTAACAGATGAAGACACAGGGCCTTGGTTGAGAGGTTCAGAAACTTTTCCAAGATCTCACCATGAGCGGCACCACTGGGGAACTAGAAATCCAGGCTCCCCAAACCTCACCCAGGCTTCTTTCCATTGCCAGGTTCTACTCATCCACAGATAAATGCACCAAAACCTCCTCCAGAACGAGCTTCTACACTCAGATTTCCCCCCATTTAAAGACAGATGTGTTCATGAACACCCCACCACTCACCATGATTTCCCTCTGCTCTTCCAGATTCTTCAAAAAATTAGAAAATTCACGCAAGGAAGCATCTGTAAGGAGAAAGGCATCATTATTTCGTGGCCAAAGCAAAGGAAAGCCAATGAAAACCTCATCTTTACGTACCTATGCAGCGTTCATCGTCAGTCTCTGCATCTCCGATAAACTCAAATTTGAAGTCTCTGAGGGAGTGCGCGAACTTCCGCTGGGCAGCCGAGAGACCTGGAAAGACAGACGGAGTGACCACGGGCGTCCTTGCTTCCAGTCAAGGCTTAGCATGAACTGATCCCTCCCCAGATGGCAGACCTGAGGAGCTCTCCTCCACACAAGCTGTGATGGGACACAGCCCAGCTCCTCAGCCAAGGGGCCCAGCATCCCACCTGGGCAATCCCTGGGAGTCTGTCTGTCTTCCAGGATGCAGCAGTTGCTCGAGAAATATTTATACTGCTCCCAAAACCACTCTCCCAATCTCTGCTCACTCAGGTCAGGAGGTGGGCCAATTCAGGTTCCAGATATCATGAGGGGCACACTACATGTGACAGCGTCTCCCGAGGCTTGGGATATCCATATAGGTGCCGAGATTTCCAATATAAACATCCCAAAGCCCAGTCAGCCCACCAGACGTCCTGAACTGATGCTCCAGCTCTGGCTGGAGAAACCCAGAGGATTCAAAGAGCTTTCAAAGCAAACAGCAGCAGCACGGTAAGCCAAAGGCCGAGCTTAAATGGCAGAAAGAATTCATTCTCCAAAAGACCTATAGGGCCTCATCTATTTTTTCTTTTTAAATTGGTGCTTCATAGAAAACAGTGGAAAATTCTACTTCTGTAACAGGCTAACAGTTATGTTACAGGCCACACACCATGCTACAGGATACGTATTTCTTTAACCTCACTCAATACTCAAAATAAAGGTTATCCCCATTTAACCATGGAGATGTTAGCACTAAGGTCACACAGCTACTACAACAGCAAAGGTTTGATTGCTTCCAAAGTCGTTTGTACAAAACCCATGCCCCTGCCAGGGTACAATCCTGTTTCTAAAGCACTTTAACAGCTGCTGCTGCCTGACGCCTGCACCCTGTATGGCTCCTGGCTCACTACAACGAATACTGACAGATTGGGTTCAAGTAAAACTTCCTGTCAAGCAAACAGAAAAGTTGAAAAAGCAAAACACCAGTCCATAACTGTTGATCAGAGCACTTACACAAAAAATAAATACGGACAAGAAATCGAAGCATTGGGCATGAACACTGAGGGCTGTTTTTAATAAGATGGTATAAGATGGTAGCAGCAAAAAGCTGCTCTTTTTTAGTCACTGTATTATAGCTAACAAGCAAGGAGAGTTTCTTATTTTTACATTGGAAAAAAAAAAACTTTTTAACCAACTCTTTACCTCCACTCATTAAGCACAATGGTTCCCCAAGGCTCTCCTTGGCAAGCTGCTGCTGCTCACTCCTTAAACTTCCTAAGAACCCTCACCAGTTCTTCCAGCCACTCTCATGGTCTGGTTGTATATTTTTTTCTGGCAGTGCTGAGTCTTCACTGTGGCCCGTGGGCTTTCTCTAGGGGTGGCTCATGGGCATAGCTGCCCCGTGGCATGTGGCATCTTCTCAGACCAGGGACGGAACCTGTGTCCCCTGCATTGGCAGGTGGCTCCTTAACCACCAGACCACCAGGGAAGGCCTCTTAATTTTTTCTTAACAGATTCTATTTTAAGGTAGTTTCAGGTTGACAGCAAATTGTGGAGAAGGTAGAAAGGTTTTCCCTAGAGCCTCTGCCCTGATATGCATAGCCTCCACTGTCAGAGATTCGGAAACCTCATTCTTCCAAAGCTAAACCAGAAACCTTTTAGAAGGTGATGCAGGATCGTAAGTTCTTACCCTTGGAGCACAGCTCAAAAGCACAACCATCGTGTAAAGCATGATGGGGTGCAAGCACGGTCCCCTTCTCCACCCCTCCTTTGTAGGAGGCTTCTCTTTTCAGTGGAACTCTTCAGCTCCTTTGGCAACAGGGAGAGTTTTATCCCATCCCCTGAATCCGGCCAAAGAATGTGATGAAACTGGCACTGCTAATTCGGAACCTCCAGCTTTAGAACTTCGCACATCCCTGCTTCACTCTATGGAAAGCCTCTGGCCTCCACAAGATCAAGCACCTGCTAGCTTCCTGAATGGTAAAAGGTGTGTGGTCCAGGTCCCCACTTATTGCCCCATCAGTCAGACATCTCACCCACAGAAGCAGAGCTTCCCACCTTACAGGAGGCAGCCCAGATGAGATCACACTGCCCAGTGGGCAGAGTCCACACTGAAGTAAAGACTGCTGCTCAGGCCACTGGACAGGGCGGTGATTAGTTACTAAGTAATAAATAGACTAATATAGAAAGGTTAATGAAATTTGACTGTACTAAAATTTTAAAGACATTAAAGAGTAAAGAAAAAGCACATACTGCAAAGGTACAAACAGCAGCTATGAATCACGGAGGTAAGGCAAGTCCCATAAAAAGTTAGGCAAAACAGTTGAATAGGCCCTTTGCAAAACGAAACAAAGGAAATCCAAATGGCCCAAAACCACATGAAAAGGTGTTCAAACTCATTAGTGATTATAAAAGTGAAAAGAAAACCTCAACATACCTCAGTACACTCATCAGATTGGCAAAAATCAGTAAGTCTGGCAACCTTAAGAGTTGGTGTATGTGGAGCAACAAAACTTTTCACTTACTGCCAGCAAGGGTAAGAATGGGTATGTGGTGATGTGATTTAGTCGCTAAGTCGTGTCCAGCTCTTTGTGATCCCATGGACTGCAGCCCGCCAGGCTCCTTTGTCCATGGGATTTCCCAGGCAAGGATACTGGAGTGGGTTGCCATTTCCTTCTCCAGGGGATCTTTCTGACCCAGGAATAGAATATACATCTCCTGCTTGGCAGGCAGATTCTTTATCACTGAGCCACCTGGGAGGCCCCCAAAATTGACATAATCACCTTTCAAGTACTCTGGCATCATCTAATAAGTTTGATGAGAACCTACAACCTAAAGATGTCCTTCTAGGTAAATCCCTAAGATAAACTTCAGCACACGTGCACTTACAGATGTGTACTTTCTGCAACGTACATTCACGCATCAACACAGACTAATCTCACAACATGGAGAGAAAGAAGAAGTCCCGAAAAAACCCACAGTATGGCTGTTTCACAAAAAGTTCAAGGCAAGCGCCACTAAACCCCATGTTTAGGCTGCATACACAGGTCACAAAATTACAGAACAATTAAGAATGGTAACTGAATCATTCTCGCAAAAGTCACATGATGTTCACCACTGGGGACAAGGGCAGAGGATGTAACAGACCACTACAAGGGGATGCAAAGGTTATTTTAGTTCATAACCTAGTGGTGAGTCTGCAGATATTTGCTTTCTCATTCTTCTTTGAAGCATACACGTGGCTCCCATATTTCTGTATTTCCACCAAAATTTCACAATAATAAAAATGTTTAAATCATAAAAATGTAAAGCCTGGGGATTTCCCTGGTAGTCCAGTGGTTAAGCTCTGCACTTCAATGGCAGGGGGGCACACGAGTTCAATCCCTGGTCAGGGAACTAATATGCCACATGCCAAGGGGCATGATAAAAAAATAATAAAGGTATATATCTTCTAAAAAATATATAAACCCTGGCTATTGAGGCCACTCCAGAGTTAATCCAGGCAAACATATGATTATTCCCTAGGACTGGCCGTGCCAGCCTGTTCTTGGTTTACACAAGCCAAACTCACTCCAGACTACCAGGCTTCAAAGTGCTGTCCCATCTTGGAAGGGCTCCCTCCTTGCCCTCACCCCTGTCTGGCTGGCTCCTTCACAGAAACCTGCCCCTAGCACCACCCTCCCCAAAATCATCGCCCCGTGCCCTACACCCCGCTCCGTTCCACAGTGCGCGACCTTCCCAGCGCTGCTCACCTGAAACTGCCTCATTTAGTCAGTATTTTCTCGGGGTTCTCTCTTCTCCTGCCTCAGCTTATCTGGGCCCTGAGGCAGCAGCCTGCACCCTTGTGCTTCCCTCTATCTTTGAAACAGGGACCACACAGTTTTTGCTTTTTAGTTCAAGCAGCTGTTTCCAAATAGTGAGTGTGTGGGCTTATTATTATTTTTAATAACTTTATCATATTCCGTTTTGCTAATGTTTGCCAGTTCTCAACAGGGGCATGTAATTGGTTCCATTTGTGTGTTTATCTATGCAAATCTCTATGTACTTATTTATATACGCCATATATAAACAACATATAAATGCTTATATTATACATCTAGAACCACGTGTTAGTCACTCGGTCGTGTCAGAGGCTCTTTATGACCCCATGGACTCTAGCCTGCCAGGCTCCTCTGTCCAAAGAATTCTCCAGGCAGGAACAGTTGAGTGGGTTGCCATTCCCTTCCCCAGGGGATCTTCCCCACCCAGGGACTGAACCCGGGTCTCCTGCATTGCAGGCAGATTCTTGACCATCTGAGCCACCAGAGAAGCCCACAGAACCATAAATGCTGGTATAAAATCTATTTTTCCCCTCTGGAATCTCTTCGTTTGAGTATTTTATCTAAAACTACCATGTCAAAAAATACTTCAAGAATCATGCTTTCGTAATCTCAAGGCAAGATACTTTCCAGAAAGCTATAATTTAAATGCATCCATTTCTCAACATTTCATAATTCCTAATCTCATTAGTTGAAAATATTTATAACAGCAGAATTGAACTGAATCATATTTGCACAGCTAATATGATACATTTCTTCCTATGTAAATACCATACTTTTCTCTCTTACCTCTGTGCTAGGTATTATAGGTACATCTATTTTTATTTTAGAATATAATCATTTTTCCCTCCACTGACTTCTTTCTAGTGTTATTCAGAGTTCATTACAAAACCTTCTTATTGCTTAAAAATTTCACCACACCAAACTCCAGTTCCATTTAATCACCACAAATTTATCACCTTTTCTGTTAAGTAGTACATTCTTTAAAATATTTGTTTTTGGCTACATGAGGTCTTACTTGTGGCTCCCAAGCAGTGCTGCCCTGAGGCATGTGGGGTCTTAGCTCCCCAACCATGTCCCCTGCATTGGAAGATGGATTCTTAACCATTGGACCATGAGGGAAGTCTCTTTAGTACATTTTAAATCCCTGGTGGCTCAGACAGTAAAGTATCTACCTGCAGTGTGGAAGAGCTGGGTTTGAACCTTTGCCTGCAAAGATCCCCTGGAGGAGGGCATGGCAACCCACTCCAGTATTCTTGCCTGGAGAATCCCCATGGACAGAGGAGCCTGGTGCGCTACAGTCCATGATGTTGCCAAGAGTGGACACAACTGAGTGACTAAGCATAGCACACTCTCCCATGCAATTTATCCTCTGAGAGATCTCTGCTGCCTTTTCAGACAGAACATAAGACCCTTTACTACATTTGCACAGTCCATTACAAAAGTACAAAGATGCTCTGTGCCAAAGATAAAGGTTTATCATAGCACATGAAACTCAACCAGTCTAAGCTACAATGGCTGGCAGCACTCCTCTGCTAGGGGAAGGTAATGAAGGGCCCACTAGATGCGACTACCTTTGTTGAGTGCCTACTCTGTGCTAATGGACTTACAAATAATATTTCACTTATTTCTTATAACTAGCCTGTAGAGTGAGTGTTGACGATACCTTATGTCATAAATGGGTTAAGTAGGTTCAGAGATAGATTAGTGACCTGATCAAGGTTACAGACCTCTCTAGACTGCTCATCTTATGTCCTGGAGGCGAAGGAGCAACCCCTTGGCCTCTCAAGCTTCTAATGATGTCTTCTCCATCACACTGTTCTGACTTTTCAGGAGATTTGACATGATTCCCAGGGCCTTTGCACAGATCTCAACTAGTTCTCTTGAATGGCTCTAACTAAATAGATAATAAACTGTGGAAAATTCTGAAAGAGATGGGAATACCAGACCACCTGACCTGCCTCTTGAGAAAGCTGTATGCAGGTCAGGAAGCAACAGTTAGAACTGGACATGGAACAACAGACTGGTTCCAAATAGGAAAAGGAGTATGTCAAGGCTGTATACTGTCATCCTGCTTATTTAACTTCTGTGCAGAGTACATCATGAGAAACGCTGGGCTGGAGCAAGCACAAGCTGTAATCAAAACTGCCAGGAGAAATATCAATAACCTCAGATATGCAGATGACACTACCTTTATGGCAGAAAGTGAAGAAGAACTAAAGAGCCTCTTGAAGAAAATGAAAGAGGAGAGTAAAAAAAGTTGGCTTAAAGCTCAACATTCAGAAAAAGAAGATCATGGCATCCAGCCCCATCTCTTCATGGCAAATAGATGGGGAAACAGTGGCTGACTTTATTTCTCTGAGCTCCAAAATCACTGCAGATGGTGATTGCAGCCATGAAATTAAAAGGTGCTTGGTCCTTGGAAGAAAAGTTATGACCAACCTAGACAGCATATTAAGAAGCAGAGACATTACTTTGCCAACAAAGGTCCATCTAGTCAAGGCTATGGTTTTTCCAGTGGTCATGTATGGATGTGAGAGTTGGACTGTGAAGAAAGCTGAGCGCCGAAGAATTGATGCTTTTGAACTGTGGTGTTGGAGAAGACTCTTGAGAGTCCCTTGGACTACAAGGAGATCCAACCAGTCCATTCTAATGGAGATCAGTCCTGGGTGTTCATTGGAGGGACTGATGTTGAAGCTGAAACTCTAATACTTTGGCCACCTGATGCGGAGAGCTGACTCATTTGAAAAGACCCCGATGCTGGGAAAGATTGAGGGCAGGAAGAAAAGGGGAGAACAGAGGATGAGATGGTTGGATGGCATCACCGACACAATGGACATGGGTTTGGGTGAACTCCAGGAGCTGGTGATGGACAGGGAGGCCTGGCGTGCTGCGATTCATGGGGTCGCAAAGAGTTGGACACAACTGAGCAACTGAACTGAGACATTTTTAGTTGTCACAGCTGGGATGGAGGAAAGAACTACCAGCATGTAATATGTACAGGTCAGAGATGCTGCTAAACATCCTAGGATATACAGGATAGTCCCCCATAAGAGAATTATCTGACTCAAAATGCCAATGGTGCCCAGGCTGAGAAACTATAGACTACAGAAATATTTAGGAAGCAACATGGACTTCACTTTAGATATTAACTTTTAGTTCAATGCCAGATTTATTCAAATAAAATGACATGACCACCAGAAAAACAACATAAGTGTCAGTAACTGCTTTAGAGGTCACAAAATTGAAATAAACAGGTGCAAATCAAAGCAGTCATTAAATAGTTATGTATATTTACTGAAGTGTTTAGAAGGGATGAGAGCTGTAAACTGCATTCCCAGCTTGACAGAAATACACAGTGACTAAATCGAGCATTGTCTGCAAAAGAGGTATGCACTTCACTCCGGTAATAGTCAGCAGGATCTAAATTTAGGTTATACTCTTAGTGCATTAAAATAGCATCAAGAAGCTTAGGAAGTCTAAAACCATCACACTCCAAGTTTCTGTCTATATGGTTAATAGCTACTTGCCAGAGATCCCTGTTGCCTGTTTGATTACTCTCTCTTAAAAACATATTCTTTGCAAACTTCTCCCATAAACCAGGAAATGGAGTTAAAGGACTGATTCTACATAAAATAATTGGAAGACAAATATCATGATGTAAAGCATTCATAGAGAATATACCTTAATTTTCAAAGTTTTGTGAGAAACATTGTGAGGCTTTTTTACTGGTTATCACGAAAGTAAAAATGCTTCCCTTCAGAATTCCAAATGTCACAACGGTAAATGAGTAGAGCAAATGAACATTTTTAGTTGAACAGAAGATCTATAATATCAATTGCCTATAATCTGACTTGGATAAAAGTTGAACTGGGGAAAGGCTGAGACAATCCTACTATTGAAAATGGGAAGTGATTAAGATTGTGTGTTGGTACCTTAATTTATCTGTTTACTCTCTCTTCTATTGAAACAAAAA
>SJYW01015498.1:444107-486371 GCA_006410735.1 Raphicerus campestris | reverse complement strand
AGAAAGTGAAGAAGAACTAAAGAGCCTCTTGAAGAAAATGAAAGAGGAGAGTAAAAAAAGTTGGCTTAAAGCTCAACATTCAGAAAAAGAAGATCATGGCATCCAGCCCCATCTCTTCATGGCAAATAGATGGGGAAACAGTGGCTGACTTTATTTCTCTGAGCTCCAAAATCACTGCAGATGGTGATTGCAGCCATGAAATTAAAAGGTGCTTGGTCCTTGGAAGAAAAGTTATGACCAAACTAGACAGCATATTAAGAAGCAGAGACATTACTTTGCCAACAAAGGTCCATCTAGTCAAGGCTATGGTTTTTCCAGTGGTCATGTATGGATGTGAGAGTTGGACTGTGAAGAAAGCTGAGCGCCGAAGAATTGATGCTTTTGAACTGTGGTGTTGGAGAAGACTCTTGAGAGTCCCTTGGACTACAAGGAGATCCAACCAGTCCATCCTAATGGAGATCAGTCCTGGGTGTTCATTGGAGGGACTGATGTTGAAGCTGAAACTCTAATACTTTGGCCACCTGATGCGGAGAGCTGACTCATTTGAAAAGACCCCGATGCTGGGAAAGATTGAGGGCAGGAAGAAAAGGGGAGAACAGAGGATGAGATGGTTGGATGGCATCACCGACACAATGGACATGGGTTTGGGTGAACTCCAGGAGCTGGTGATGGACAGGGAGGCCTGGCGTGCTGCGATTCATGGGGTCGCAAAGAGTCGGACACGACTAAGCAACTGAACTGAGCTGAACTAAATGGAAAATTCATATACCGTATGCTTCCATGTCCCTCATCTTCTCCTGAATGCTAATCCCCAAGGATGGTAAATTAGCACTACTCTCCAGGAACACCTTCAAGGCTGGCACATACTACTGGATAAGACAAAGCCTGTGTTGTTGGTGGTGTTATTTAGTCGCTGAGTTATGTCTGACTCTTGCAACCTCATGGACTACAGCCCACCAGTTTCCTCTGCCCATGGTGTTTCCCAGGGAAGAATACTGCAGTGGGTTGCCATTTCCTTCTCCAGGGTATCTTCCCAACCCAAGGATCGAAACATCTCTTACGTCTCCCTGCCTTGGCAGGTGGATTCTTTACCACTGAGCCACCTGGGAAGCCCAATACGATGCCTGTGTATGCACAAAACGCAGAGCTGACTTAAAAGAATTAAAGGGATCTGCACTCTTTAAACTGAACTTGCCACTTCCAGAGTCTTCCAGAGTGGAACTTTTAGGTCGTCAATCTGCAGACAAATGGAAGAGAAAAATACAGGCACTAAAACTCTCCCCATGGTTGGAAGACGTTTGAGAGATGAGGAGCTGTATTTGAGACCCACTCAGTCTGAGAGGCAGACCTCCACATGGAGAGATCCAACCACACTTTAGTTGTAGCACGTAGGATCCAGTTCCCTGACCTGGGTCCCCTGCATTGGCAGTGCAATGCCTTAGCCACTGGACCACCAGAGAAGTCCCCAACCACAGTTTAAATCCAGATCTGGAGAACCTCCAGACGCTGGCTGGAATTGCCCCACTCATCCTTGATGGTTTGACAAATGAGAAGATTGTTTCTTACACCATAGCCACCTGTGAACCTAATAGTTCTGAACTATTAGACACATACAGACACTTGGAAGGAAGGGAAACCTCTCTATTCAGATTGTTCTACGTCACTGCCAGGCAGCCCTCTGGGTACATGAGAGCCCCTGAAGTGACAAGCCTGGCCCTGGGAATAAAGTTGTAACTACAGGACTATCTCCGCAACTTCCCGTCTCATTTAAGCCATTAACTGGCACACTTGAGGAACCGTGGCGTGCTCTCTAATTCTGGGTTTGAGATGGAAAATGAAGCAGCCAATAAATGTACCTTTCTCACTCAAGAAATTTGAAACTCAGGATTCTTCACCAGCCATATCAAATTCTAAACTCTTTTTCCAAATGGACAAACTGCACCGAGAAGCTCACATTCCTCGGCATGTAGAGACTGAAATCACCAGATTATCAAATATGCACCAGCTCTGCCAAGGGAAGTGCCACCACCCATTCTGCACATCAAAACACGTCCCCAAATTCTTCTGCGTTTTATTTAGAGAAGAACAGGGTGCAGGCTCTAAGAACTTCATTTCTTTCACGTCAGATTCATGCCAAGGAAATAATACTGATGTTAATCCAAGGAACTTGGAAGTGAAACAAAATACCTCCAGGACTGTGGACTGGCTTCTCATTCTCCTTCATGTTTTTCCAGCATGTACAAGAACAGCAGTCTGGCCTCTCTATATTAGTCAAAAAAGAAAGAAAACAACTCATCCAATAGATTTTATAAGTGATGCAAATGTCTCTCGAGCCCAAAATGCCTTACTGGGCTAGTCACGGCCTGAAGGCCACATCACAGGCTATACTTGGAGCAGCTCAAGGGCCAGTGCAACTCTTACATTAAAGCCCTCCTAGCCCTAACTCTCCAATTCCAACCCAACTGGAGTGCCTGTGTAGAGTTCTTCTTAATCACAGAATAAACCCCATCTCAAGTGACTAGTAATAGCATGGCCTGACCTGATAAACGCTGGGGGTAAAGGAACACAAGCTGAGTCCACAAAGATGCAGATGCCTCAAAACAAATGCATAAACCGGGACTTGAGACCCAGTACAGAAGGGCTTCCCCGCTGGCTCAGCGGTAAACAAGCTGCCCACCAATGCAGGAGACATGGGTTCAATCCCTAGTCTGGAAAGATCCCACAGACTGTGGGGCAACTAAGCCAGTGCTGTGCTTGGTCGCTCAGTTGTGTCCGACTCTTTGTGACAGCATGGACTGTAGCCCACCAGGCTCCTCTGTCCATGGGGAATCTCCAGGCAAGCATACTGGAGTGGGTTGCCATGGCCCCTCCAGGGGATCTTCCCAACCCAGGGACTGAACCCGAGTTTCTTAAGTCTCCTGCATTGGCAGGCAGGTCCTTTACCAATAGTACCATGTGGGGAGTCCCAAGGTCACTATGGTGGGTTCTAGTTCAATGACAGGTGTCCTTTTAAAAAAAAAAAAAGGACACAGAAACATGCAGAGAGAAGACACGGTGAAGAGACACAGGGAGACGAGGTCCATCTGCCGCCAAGGAGCAAGGCCTGGGCCAGGCTTTTCCCTCTCAGCCCCGGGAGTGAGCCACCTCTGCTGACACCTTGATCGTGGACTTCTACCCTCCAAGACTATGTGACAGTACACTGCCATTGCTTCAGCCACCCCGTCCGTGGGATTTCTGCTATGGCAGCCCTAGGAAACAAATACACCATGTTTTTTTCTTAAGAAAAATAGGTAACCTTGAGGTTCAAGGTAATATACAGAAGACAAGAACGCCATTTGCAAGTACTGTTTTCCCAGATCGAGGATTTAAGCTCAATGACAAAACATAATATTATTCAAACATTTCAGAACTTAATATAGTAACTTGGCAAACAAAGTAGTTTCCAAAATACCTTAAGGAAGGGGAGACAGAAAAGAAAAATAAAACCACATACAGGGGATAATGTCACGACAAGCTGCCTTGTTAACCACAGCATATGCTTAAGGTCCAAAATAAATATCAGCCAGGATTTAGATGTCAAAGTGTTCACCTGACGGAAGGAATATAAGCTTTCCCACCCTTTAGCCACTGTGTCACTATTTCATCGCGCTGTTAAGACTAGATACTCAGCTGCTGAACAAAGCCAAGAGTTGCAGTTTAGGTCTCTCATTTCTCACAAATACTCACTTCCTTGAATATCTTTCTTTTTTTTTTTTTTTTTAACTTTTGGCCATGCCATACAGCATGTCAAATCTTATTTCCCCGACCAGGAACTGAACTCACACCCCTGAACTGGAAGCCAGAGCCTTAACCACTGGACCATCAGGGAAGTCTCTCGTTTCCTTTAAAATAAAATTATTTGAACAAACATGACTCACTCTAAGGAAGGGCTAAACCTCCCCATTTGTACCCCAAATTAAGCATTTCACAAGAAATGCCCAATGACTTGCACTGCCCGTTCACTCGGCATGGCCCAGGGCATGGGATAAAATAGGAAGAGGNCTTTGGAACTCTGCATTCAGATGGGTTTATCTTTCCTTTTGTCCTTTGCTTTTTGCTTCCTGTCTTTTCACAGCTATTTTTAAGGCTTCCTCAGAGAGCCGTTTTGCTTTTTTGCATTTCTTTTTCTTGGGGATGGTCTTGATTCCTGTCTCTTGTACAGTGTCACAAACCTCCAGGAGTTTGGAATTAGGAGATACACACTATTATATATGAAATTGATAAACAAGAAGGTCCTACAGGATAGCACAGGGAACTATATTCAGTATCTTATAATAAACTATAATGGAAAAGAATATGAAAAAGAATGTGTGTGTATATGTATATATAACTGAATCATTTTGCAGTACACCAGAAACTAACACAATACTGTAAATGAATAGTTCAATTTTTTTTGAAAAAATAATTTTTAAAAAAAAACCACCTCTTTGGGACTTCCCTGGCAGTCCAGCAGTTAAAACTCATGCTCACACTGCAAGGGGTAGGCATTCAGTCTTTGGGTTGGGGAAAGAAGACCCTGAATGTCATGCGGTACAACCATAAACAAAACAGACAAACAAAAAACAGAAAAAACACATCTTTAAAGGTCAAAATTAATTCTGAAGGTTATTCTATGTTATCATATAAAATTCCACACACAAAAAAAAAAGTCCCTAAAGGCAGAAATCAGCCCACTGAAAAAAACTGTAACAGGCAGGGCCTCAGTCCATAAGATGGGCAATTTTCATGTAAGGGACTATGCTGAACATACAGAAATGTCAACACTCATCACTGAGTAGAAAAGCATTTGCAATTCAGCACACCCAAATGGTCTAGGTGTGTGCCTCATCATCAAGTATTTATTGAGCACTTCAGATGTGCTGGTCACTGCTCCAAGGAAAGACTTTGCAAGTTATTCGCTCCTTCAGGCCTCCCTCCATCCAGGCTGGCAAGCACCTCCATGGCACGTTACGCACAAGCACAGGAAGACAGAAGGTTAAGTCATGGAGCCAGGACTTGAACCCAGGGACCAGCTTTCATTTTAAGCCATCACAGTCTGCTGCCTTGGGACTTCCCTGATGGTCCAGTGGTTAAGACTCTGTGCTTCCAATGCAGAGGGTACGAGTTCAATCCCTGGTTGGCACCGCAGCAGGTACAACCAAAAACTTTTTTAAAAACTGGAAAAAGAAAATACACACCATCTGCTGCTACCTCTCTGCAGGAAACGCAAACTATAGAGGCCGCCACAATGTGGCCACGAGATGCTTTCCTCACAATGCCCTTACAACACACACAGATAATCAGAGTCTTTCCAGATGGTGCTGAAATGTTGAGGAGAGGTTGGGAACTTTCAGCAAAGGTTTTGGGGCCAGCCCCTAGGAGAGGAAAGCTTCCCAGGATGAGAACGAGCTCTGCAGAGGAAGCCCCACCCAACAGGAAGGCGGAAACAGCCAACATGGAAAAGCTGTGAGGAAACCAGAGTGCAGGCTGGGCGGCCAGGCCTGCGAGGCTGCCTCTCGGCTCAGGCTTCCTCAAGGAGGCCCAGCAGACACGCCAGGACCCCGGGCAGCAGACCCCACACAAGCCAGGTCTCTAGGGCCATCCTGCCACGCACAGGGACCTCCCACAAATGCCCTGCTCACAGAGGGAGGCTACAGGAGGAAATAAGACACACGGTCAACCCGTGAAGCTGCTTAAAGCCTGAGAAAGGTACCCACGCGCCCACAAAACAGTTTGAAAGCTAAGCCCCCCAACAAAATCATAACCAGTGATTTTCATTATGAAACCAGTTCATTTCATTTCAAAATGGTCTTCATTTGTCACACAGAGTCGGACACAACTGAAGCAACGCAGCAGCAGCAGCAGCAGCAGCAATACTTAAATTTATGATCAGAAAAAAGCAAGTTGAAGTCAAATAAAACCAAAGAACAGTAGGTTGACAGCTGATTATCAGGATGGGCAGAGATCTCAATGTGCCTATCTATGACAGTTTATTTTACGTGTGACCTGGGCCGGGCCTGGGGATGCCTAGTTAGCACATTAAGTTTCATTTTTAGGTTTCATTGCAAAGTATTTTCAGAAGAACTTACATTCCAATGGCAGCCTGAGCAAAGCAGGCGGCTTTCCCCCGTGTGGGTGGACATTACCCATCCACAAACACACACATACACACACACACAAATTCAATGTCACCAGTGAGGAAAGGAAATTTTAAATCACAGCTTTTTACACTTGGTGGCCAACACTATTTTAAACCATAAAATTCAATCTCTGCAAGTATATGGATAAGCCCTTTCATATATTAGTACAAATAAAGAAATGAAGAACCTACACCCCACTACTGCCACATCCCCCTTATTCCCCCCAAAAGGGGAGAATATAGACAATCTGGCACAGCAAAATGATACATTTCTTTTGCATCCACAAAAGACATATCATATGAGGGGCATTTCCAGAGCAAACACTCAGATAGCCAGTATAAGTACTACTGACTGCAGATATGCCAACCTCTGAACATTTGACACAGTCTACAAAGTACAGTTAGTTGTTCCCTGAAAAAGTCTAGTCACAAAGCTCCTTGGAGACAGGAAAGCACAGTGACTGGGAGCATGACTTCTGGTGTCAGACAGACTGGAGCTCACGCACTAGCGTCAATGGTGACCAGCTGGGTGAACCTGGGCAAGTGACCACCCATTCAACCTTCAGTGTCAACACTGACAACTTGGGAATAATACTGGATTTTCTATAACAAATGGCAGCAAAGGAAATTAATGAATCAAAGATTACTAAGTTATCCTGTCTGGGTGACACAACAAAAAGGGAAGTTGAGAGAGGAAGTAGATTTGTTTTTTCAATTGAAGCATGGTTGGTTTACAATGCCATGTCAGTCTCTGGTGTACGGCAAAGTGATTCAGGAAGTCAGTTCACTTGTATCTTTTCTTTTTAGATTCCACATGCCATGCAATATTTCTCCTTCTCTGACTTACTTCACTCAGTATAACAATCTCTAGGTCCATTCACGCTGCTGCCAATAGCATGATTTCATTCTTTTTTGGCTGAATAACACTCCATTGTATATATGAACCACATCTTTATCCATGTATCTGTCAGTGGACACTTAGTTTGGCTATTGTAAATAGCGCTGCTATAACCACCGGGGTGCATGTGTCTTTCTGAATGAAGAGTTTTCTCTGGATATTTGCCCAGGAGTGGGAGGTTTTAAGAAGTAATATCCCCTGCCTCAGTAAGAAAACTTTGGGGCACTGTGCTTTGTTTGGACCACATTTGAAGGGGACACTGGCAAAACTGAACACCCAAAAAAAAAGTTAAGAGGATGATGAGTCCAAAAACCCCACTGATTAAGACTCGCTGTTAGAAAGGCAGAATCACAACTTCTTTTTGCAATTGTGAAGGTGTGCTCCAGTGCTAGGCGGCGTCCAGCTCTCTGCGACCCCAGGGACTGCAGCCTGCCAGGCTTCCCTGCCCACAGAATTTCCCAGGCAAGAATATTAGAGGGGGTTGCCATTTCCTTCTCCAGGGGATCTTCTCAATCCAGGAATTTAACCCACGTCTCCTGCATTGGCAGGTAGGTTCTCTACCATTGAGCCAGCTGGGGGGCCCCTTCTGAATTGTGGGGGATGTTAATTAAGAATTCTTCGATTCACCCTACATGATCTATAAAACCCAATATAGGAAGAAGCTAAAGGAGGCAGATCTGGTTTAGGATAAAGCAGAACTTGCCAACTGTAATGCAATGGGCTTCCTCACTGAAAACAATTACGAGATCTCTTCACTTTTTCATATCATGGAGATACTGCTGAGGGTGGGAGGTCAGAACAGTGGTCCAAAAGGGTTCCTGTTCAATGCTAACATTTTCTGATTCTAAGTCAATCAACAGTGAACTATTAGCAATTATAATACTATCACCAGTGGCATCAGAGCTCAACTATTAATACAGTACATGCATCATGGATCAGAGAAGCAGGTTTGAAAACCTAACCATTATACTGCATAGGTTTTTTTTTATGATTACGGTATATGGAATTTTTAATGAAATTTTACTCCAAATTCCCAGCAAATGATTTTAGCACATGGATTGCTGAGGCAAGTGTTTTATCATAAGTGACTGGAAAAATTCTACAAAGCTCAATATGTGTAATTCTTTCTTCAGAAGGGATCATAGATTTTACCTTTTCAGCAAAAATCCATGAGTAGGAAAGAGGAAGAAAAAAGCAGAAAAAGAGAAACAAGTACACGGGTACAGGAGAGTGTCACCCTTTCTTCAAGCTTCCACGGTCATTACTACCCAAGCAGCACTAAACAGAGCCAACACTTAATCCTGTTTATCATACCTCATTCTTGTGGACCCTCAGGCAAAGTCTTAGGGGAAAAAGTAAATGCTTCCCTTCTCAGAGCTCCAAAGAGTTGTGGCATCAGTTCATCTCTGACCCTGTATTATACAGATTATAATCTGTAAAACCTTAGAGACTTAAAAAAAAAAAAACCTTACAAACCACCAAAGAGTTAACGTCTGAATTTACCCATTTCTCCAACTCTGTCATACAGGAAGAAGCTTCCCAGGAAACACTAGAAGAAGTATCTAATGTCGATGGAGGATACAGAGATTACATGTTAACAAGCCACACAGAATGCTAAACTATGATATTAATTTGCTTGGGCAGCACCTTCGATCTTTGTTACATTCTCCGCTTTCTTTGAAGTAGAATATGAAGGGTGATAACTAGCAAAAGCCTTTTCTTTTGCAAGAAGGAACATTTTATAAGGTTACTCAGATGTTTTATAGTAAAAACAGAAGGTATACCCAGGAATCAAACTGGGGTCTTCTACACTGCAGGCAGATTCTTTCCAGGGAAGCCCATGCTTATCTTAGACTTTATAAGAAATGATTACTATTAGAATGGGACAAATATGCAGCATGGCATTCAACCTCAATCAGTGTAATGTAAGACTAGATTATTTTCCTCTTGTATTCAGACAGGTTTTTCACTTGGGCAATGAATTCCTTGGTGGGTTAATGTTCTGAAGCCCAGAACCCTGTAGCATCACAAGGTCCACTTCTCTTCCAGACAACCCTCTGATTTGCTACAAGGAAACATGCATCGACTTTCTCATTAAGAACCCGAGTCAAATCTGGATTACTCAATTACCTAGCAACAGCACCCCTGAAATCAGTCACCTGACCTGACTGGGTCTCAACTTTCCTGATTTATTATTAATATAAAATGAGAGCGCTCAATGATATGTTACGGCCAATGCAGGAAAAGCAATGCTAATTTTCCTGACATTTTTTAATTCCTTTGAAAAAATCCAACACTTAACGATGGGTACTTAGGGATAACAAGAGCATAGACTTATTTCCCCTGATCCTCCCAGCTAAATCCTAAAAATCCTAGAGGGCTTCCCTGGTGGTCCAGTGGATTAGAATCTGCCTGCCAGTGCAGTAGACACGGGTTTGATCCCTGGTCCTGGATGATCCCTCAAGCCATGGAGAAACTGAGCCTGCGCACCACTGCTGGGCCCACGAGCGGCAGCTACTGAAGCAGGCACACCCTAGAGCCTGTGGCCCGCAACAAGAGACCCACCCTGAAGAGGGGCCCACGCACCACAGCTAGTGAGTGACCCCTCACTCTCCGCAACGAGAGAAAACCTAGCCGCGATGAAGACCCTGTGCAGCCAACAAATGACCAAAAATAACAACCCTGGAGACAACAGAAGAAAAGCCAGAGGAGAACTCTGAAAGGAGGCAGGAAGAAAGCACGTCAGTTTGTGACTGCAAGACTCAAGGAGCCACACAACGAAGGACTGAAGAAGGTGGGCCACTCGGACCCACCAGGTCCCAACCCCAATCCTAACAAGAGCCGGCCACACACGGAGGCTCAGTCCTACCCCAAGGGACTCCTTCAGGACTCACAGCATCAGGCAACATCAGGCAAGTCCCACACCATCCAAAAGGGGGTCCATCTGAAGCCCCACCAGCAATAAGCAACTCAGGGAGCCAAGACATAGAAACTAAAACAGCAGACACACAATGAACCCAGCCACACACGGCCCAGCCCAGGGAGCCTCTTTGGCTCCACAGACACCCCACTTCCCCTCCCCAGAGACCTCAGGGGGTCTTAGCACGCAGCACTGCAGATGTCTCACCTCAACAAGTCACCAGATCAAGAAAAGCTATCTATTCCCCTTCACCCACAGGCAGGGGAGATCCACCACCTTCAAGGATGCTTCTAGTCCCCAGACACCTGAGTCTACCTTCCTCCATCAAGAGATGCTCAGTGGCCCCATTTAGGGAGACCCCTTCTGCCCCCTCAACCAGTAAGAGCAAGGAGCTCCAGTGATACCTGGTCAACCAAGGAGATTAAATTAACACTGAAAAGGCTCTGAAAATTCACCAGTCATTGGAACCACAGCCCACAAATGTGCTAAAACTAAACAGGGTGACCGCTGGCTAAAGTACAAAAGTGGGACCCAGAATATTCAAATATGTCCAAGCAAATGGATGGACACAACAGAAAACCACCCGTCAGACCAAGAACCAGGAAAACTACAAGTTGAATGACAAAAGCCCATCCACTGGTGCCAATCCAGAGATAAACGCGCTGCTGGAAGCACCTAATAAGGATTAAAGCAGAAAGTCATAAAAGTGCTTCAAGAACCTACTACCACTTCTGCTACAACAAATTTAATAACAGACATTCTTGGCAAATAAACAGGAGTTAGAAACATAACCAAATAGAGACTATATAACTGGGAAATATAGTAATAGAAGTAAAAGCTCACAGGATAGGCTCAATAGTAGAGTGGAGAAGAAAGGGAACAGAATCTATGAACTTGAGGAAAAAACAAACAGGATTAACGCAATCTGAAAAACAGCAAGAATATGCTGAAAAGATGAACACAGTCTCAGAGAACAACAAAAGAGCTAACTACCATCTGTATCATCAGAGTCCCAAGAGAGGAGAGCAGAAATGGGGTGAGGCTGAAAGAGTATTCAAAGAAATGATGACTGAAAACCTCCCAAATTTGGTAAAAGTCACAGACATACAGATTTAAGAAAGCTGGGCCAATTCTTGAATCAGGATAAACCCAAAGAAACCTACGCAGAAGCTGGGGTCAATGGTAAAATATTATAACATCCTACATAAACATTTGAAAACTAAGAACAAAAAATCTGGAAGGCAGCCAGAGAGAAATGACACGCTATCAGGAAGGGAACCCCAGTTCAAATGACAATGAACTTTCCATCTGAAACCTTGGAGGTTAAAGGAAGTAGCACACTTTTTAAGTGCTGAAACAAAAGAATTTTCAACTGAAAATTCTATACCCAACAAAATTATCCTTCAGGGACGAATGGCAAATAGACATTCTCAAAGGTAACTAAAAGAATGTGTCACTAACAGACCTACTTTTAAACAGCAAATGAGTATTAATTAAAGAATTCTATTTTTCAACAGAGACGATTCAAAATTATTTATAAGAGCACCTCTTACCTTCAGAGTTTATAATCTAACTAGGGAGAGATGACCCATACACAACAGAAGTGTCAATAATAATTGAAGATGTTCTATAAATGCCACAGCCAATGGCTAACAAACACACACAGTTTAGAGGTAGTTGCCAATACTCTGGGCTTCCATAATGACAGAAAAGTTTCACAGCCAAGGGATGAGAAGATGGCCTTTGAACAATGCACTACATTTAAACAGAGCTGATGCACTACATTTAAACAGAGCTGATGAAAGGGTGTGTCCCTCATTAAAAAAATCACCCAAGCAAAACTAAGGAGGTGGGAAGTGGCAAGTGTGTTTATAGGGAGGATCTATTTGTCTGACATGCAACAAGAGCCTGGCCAGGGGACAGAAGAATTAGGCACAATTCCTGGTCCTCAGTGTAATGGGAGCAATGCAGAGGGAAACAGAGGGTAGTAGAAATTCTACAAGAGTACTGACTGGACAGTCATCAGGAAACCCAGCAGAGGGTTCGACTAATTCTTCCTGGGAAAGGTAGGGACGGTTTTGCAGGGGTGGTGACAGCTGAGCTGGATCTTAATACCTGACACAGAAATGACACATCAGAAAAAAAAGAAGAAAGAATAAATGCATGGGGCCAGGAAATGACTAAGATCTTGAGGTGTGCTCTGATATGCAGTATGATGGGACAGTGGAAGGATGAGGCATGCCTCATGCAGCCTGGGTCAGTGGTAAGGACCTGGGCCAAGAAACTGGATTTCCATTTTGAAGGTGAGAAGGAGTCACAGAAGAATTTTAAGCAGAGGAATAATACTGGGGAGGGGGTTATATTAATTTTGAGGACCCTATATGGAATCAAAGGGAAGGAAAAGAGACAAGAGGAAGGAAGATCAGTTAGAGATCACTCAGTTCATTCTGATCCAACGGAAGTTTGGATGCATGATGTGCAAGGCTCCAGGTCAGATGCTTAAAACACAATGACAACCGATTTCTCTCTCTTCTCTTCCAAACCCAGAGCATCCATGGTAGGGCAGAAAGGACAAGAAGGCAGAAACCACATTCTAAACTCATTTCAAAGCGAGAATCAGCATAACCCAGTGAGCGAAGAGCCAGATGATGTGAAGGGAAAGACAAGAATGAGGTTTTTACATTAAGAAGGGTAAAAAGTGGGCAGTATCTCCACTCTTTAAAATAGAGGGGGAAAGAGGTGGACTAGGGTTTGGGTGGAAGGTTAAGTAGAAACAGATTCCCTAAGAATCTGTTCCGGCAGCATGAGGACCCTTGAGACAGCCTCGCCACTCACTAAGCTGAGGTCTCCCCTTCCACCATGTTCAGAAACCAAAATCTACTCACAGCTACACTGACTGATTTTACCACAAGGTATTATGTTAATATACGTGTCAGTCTCTGCTAGTAGGTTTCCCAAAGGCATGGAATAATTTATANTAAAATAGAGGGGGAAAGAGGTGGACTAGGGTTTGGGTGGAAGGTTAAGTAGAAACAGATTCCCTAAGAATCTGTTGCGGCAGCATCTCTTCCAAGAGGACCCTTGAGACAGCCTCGCCACTCACTAGGCTGAGGTCTCCCCTTCCACCATGTTCAGAAACCAAAATCTACTCACAGCTACACTGATTGATTTTACCACAAGGTATTATGTTAATATACGTGTCAGTCTCTGCTAGTAGGTTTCCCAAAGGCATGGAATAATTTATATGTACCTTTGTACGTCTACTGAATGCCAGTCAGTAGGTAGGGCTTCAATAAACTATCAAAAAATGGAGAAAATATAGGAAACTCCATATTGTAGCAAAACCACCGTATATTTACTTTCTAGTGCATTCTTCAGAGAAGGCAATGGCACTCCACTCCAGTACTCTTGCCTGGAATATCCCATGAATGGAGGAGCCTGGTGGGCTGCAGTCCATGGGATCACGAAGAGTCGGACACGACTGAGCGACTTCCCTTTCACTTTTCATTTTCATGCACTGGAGAAGGAAACTGCAACCCACTCCAGTATTCTTGCCTGGAGAATCCCAGGGATGGGGGAGCCTGGTGGGCTGCCGTCTATGGGGTTGCACAGAGTCGGACACGACTGAAGCGACCTAGCAGCAGCAGCAGCAGTGCATTCTTAAATCACTCCTCCTCTATCAGAATACAGAAAAAATATTCAAATAAACAGCTCTGGATATTCTGTGACTGAAAAATCTGAGAAAATTAATCATGTTCCCACAAAACATAAAGGATGGCATTATAACATTCAATCAAAAGAACACAAGCCTGAGGTTCCAGCAGGTCCTCCACGAGTCATTTATTGAGCATCAGCTGCATGCAAGGTGCCACGGTGACTACCACACAGCTCCCACCTTCCAGGAGCTCACGCTCCCGAAGTTCCCTGTCAATAGTAGTAGTAAACAATGCTTCACAGAGAAACGTCTATAATAAGCACGTGAAAGGAAACAACACTGCTAATTAGAAGAGAAACGAAAATTAGAACTACAAGGAAGTATCACCTCACACCAGGAAGAATGGGCATCATCAAATATCTACAAACAATAAATACTGGAGAAGAGTGAAAAGAGGAAGACCCTCTTATACTGCTGGTAGAAATGTAAATTGGTACAGCCAGTAAGGAAGGAAAATAGTCTGGAGGTGTCCTAAAAAAACTAAAAATAAGAGTTACCACATGATCCAGCAATCCCACTCCTGGGCATATAACCCTGACAAAACTCTTAATTTGGAAAGATACTGACCCCAGTGTTCACTGAAGCACTATTTACAACAGCCAGGACACGGAAGCCACCTAAACATCCATCAGCAAATGAATATATAATACAGTGGAATATTACTCAGCCATAAAGAAGAATGAAATCATGCCATCTGCAGCAACATTGAGGAACCCAGAGATTATTATACTAAGTGAAAGTCAGGGAGTAAGTCATATGACATCATAGATGGAATTTTAAAACATGATACAAATGAACTTACTGACAAAACAGACTGACTCACAGACAGAAAGCAAACTTATAGTTACCAAAGGGGGAAGGTTTGGCAGAGATAAATAAGGAGTTACGGATTAGCAGATACAAACTACTATGTATAAAATAGATGAACAAGATACAAACGAATACATATGAAACAGATATACAAGGTCCAACTGTATGGAAAAGGACTTGTACTCAATATCTTGTAATAAAGTGGAAAACCTACAAAATACAGTATACATATTGTATATGTATGTATACCTGTATATATATGAATACTATTCTTCAATAAAAAAAGAAAAAGAAAGAAAATCCTATGTCCTCTGAAGACCCACAACCCCTGGAAAGTCCCCTGAAGGTCTCATGAGCAGGCCAAAGGGAGAGCCGGCCCTCAGGCAAAGGAATGTAATTTGGGGCTGCAGCAGAACTGAGATGATCTAGTAAGTTTTAAAGGGAAAATGATGGGAGTAGGAAGAAAACAACATAACTAGGATAAAAGGAAAAAGGCAAGGACACCACATCCTTTTAAAAGGCACTTTGCAAAGGCAAGTAGGCCACAAAAACGGCAAACGCCACCCGACTGGCAGCTGCTACCTCACAAAGAAGGCCATGGGGGAAATCAACGCTTTGCTAGCTCTGTACTTACATGGACCTGACTGTTAGTGGCAAAGTGGCTGGATACTTAAAATACTGAAATGCATACTTCCTTTCATGCTTAAGTATCAGTGATGATGGCTTCCCCAATGAATGGCTCAGCAGTAAAGAATCCACCTGCAATGCAGGGGACACGGGTTCAATCCCGGGGCCAGGAAGATCCCCTGGAGAAGGCAATGGCACCCCACTCTAGTACTCTTGCCTGGGAAATCCCATGGGCAGAGGGAGCTGGTGGGCTACAGTCCATGGGGTCGCAAAGAGTTGGACACAACTGAGCAGGCATGACACACAAAGATGACATGCTGGAAAGAACCCACACAGTCATCAGGAGCATTGATTCACTGGGGCTAAATGTGCCACGGTAAACTTACATGACAGAAAAGCAACAGTAGGAAAATGAAAATTCATGTTTCAAAGAAACAATGATACTGTAATATATTGGTTACTACTTGCATGATCTTGAGGTGCTCTGACCTCTCAGCCTTGTCTCCTCATCTGGAATATGGGGCTAATGGGATACTCAGCAAATGTGGGAATAAATAATCTAAAATTACATATGATAGAACAGCACAACAAAAGAATACATACTACGTGATTTCATTTCTAGAAAATACAAGAGGAAAACATTGCTGCTGGAAGTCAAGCAGGCACAGAGGGGCTTCTAAAGTGTCTGTAATGTGTGGTTTGTTCTCTCTCTAGGTGCTGGTTACACAGATGCATACAATTCAGGAACACCCATCCAGGTGTATACAGATGAAAGTACACTTCTCTCAGGACTTCCCCGGTGGTCCAGTGGTTACGACTCCTGGCTTTCACTGAAGGGGATGCAGGTTCAATTCCTGGTGCAGAAACAAAGATCTTGCATGCCATACCATGCAGCCAAAAAAAAAAAAAAAGTGTATTTATCTCCATATATGCTAAACTTCAATTAAAAGTTTTTAAATGAGGATAATTATAGGCTCCTCTTCAAGAGGATGTTGTGAGAATTTAACTATGTTGTAAACATTAACTGTATATACAGTGCTTGTGACCTAATACATGGGTGAGAGTACATTAAATCTTAGGTACTCCTGTAATCTTCCCAGTGCTGACCACATGAGAAGCTCCGGTAAATGTTCACTGAATGAACAAATCCCTAAGGTGAAATGAAACACTGCCAACTTCTGCCATCCCAAAACTACAGTAAAAATTTACTATAGCACTTATTCTGCACTTTGCACGTAACAATTTACATTCAAGCTTGTCACTCCCTACACTTATAACTCCCTAAGGGCAGAGCACACGGTCATCTTTGTATCCTTCAGAAAGCACAGAACAGCATAGATGCTCAATGAATGTCTGCTGATTCTGGGATCTGAAGACAATTCTAAGAATGGAAGAATTATTTTTAAATTGTTTAAAAAAAACCTGCAAAATACAACCCATTCTAAGTTTTATTTTTTTTAAAAAATTATTTTCTATTGAAGTACAGCTGATTAACAATGTTGAGACAGTTTCAAGTGAATAGTGAAGGGACTCAGTCATACATATACATGTATCCATTCTCCACCATACTCCCCTCCTGTCCAGGCTGCCACATAACACTGAGCAGAGCTCCATATGCCATTCATTATGTCCTTGTTGGTTATCCATTTTAAATATAGCAGTGTGTACATGTCCATCCCAAACTCCCTAAGCATCGCTTCCCCCCAGCAACCATAAATCCCTTCTCTTAAGTCTGTGAATCTCTTTGTGAATGTGTTTCCGTTTTGCAAGTAAGTTCATTTGTATCATTTCTTCTTAGATTCCACATGTCATACAATATTTCCCCTCTGTCTGAGGTACTTCACTCAGTATGACAATCTCAAGGTCCATCCATGTAGTTGCAAACATCATTTCAGGTTTTTTAGTGGCTGAGTAATATTCCATGGTATTTATGTACCACATCTTCTTTATCCATTCCTCTTTTGATGGACTTTTAGGCTGCTTCTCTGTCTTGGCTATTGCAAACAGTGCTGCAATAACAATGGGGTGCATGCATCCTTTCAGATATTTTTCTCCAGATACATGTCCAGGAGTGGGACTGTAGGGTCACACGGTAGCTAAGCTTTATTTTTTAACACACTGAAAACCTACCTACTAGGTAAATCTTATGTAGGTTTAATAATATCCATGTTTCCACTTGTTCACTCATTCATTCACTCCACAAACACACTGATGTACACGGGTACACAGGATCCTGGGTCCACACTCCAAGAAGCTTACTGCTCAGGACGAAGATGTGTAAACAGACATAATTTGTTTCTGGGAGGTACCTCTGCAGAGGGATTTAAGACTAAATGGTGACTCCTTGGATTTTATGTGAGTCACCTTTTAGACTCCTTGGATTTTATGCTAGTTCTCTGAACTGGTGACTCCTAGAAAACCTGGGTAGCATACCTGTGAACTCTAAGAGGTGAGGGACCCACCTATGCTTTCTAATTTTAGGTAGAGACCAGAGCACATAGAGCTCCTACTCAGAGTCCGGGCTGAGATGGATAAACTTTGAACTTCTGCGCTGGCAGGCAGGAGTTTTCAGTCCATTCCTTCACCAAGGCTGCAGCCACAGGACGGTCCTAACAAATCAGACCAGGAGGAAGACCCCAGCTCCCACTCCTGGCCCAAAGCGTCCTGCTCTCTTCTTGTGTTGGTGTGAAGCCATCAAGCATCTTGCTTCTGACTCTGCTGAAAGTTCAGTATATACCTAATATACTGTCTGGAATCATCATTTCCTCATTGTCAGACTCAAGGGATTTGCCCATACTTTTCAAACAATCACAGCCATGCATTAAAGAATGTTTATTATAGCTTGCCCAACACTATGAAGTATTTTGTCAATCAAACCCCTCCTCTATATTTGTAATACACCTTAGTCCTAGCTCTCCTAGGACTCTCACAGAGAAAACTCTACCAGAAAGGACCTCACAATCCAAAACCAAAACACACACAAGGAAAAAAATACACCATGAACAAAACAGAGCAGATACTACAAAACAGCAGGGATTCAGACTTCTCTGGTGGTCCAGTGGTTAAGCATCCGCCTGCCAATGCAGGGGACACAGGTTCAATCCCTGGTCTGGGAAGATCCCACATGTCTTGGGTCAAGGAAGCCCATGCACCACAGCTACTGAGCCTGTGCCCTAGAGACTGGGAGCTGCAACAAGAGAAGCCACCACAGTGAAAAGCCCAGGTACCACAAGTAGAGAAAGCCCCCATGCAGCATAACCATAAATAAATAACTGCAGGGATTCAACCTGCTTCGACTTTAAATAACAGACCTAGGAGACAGGAAGAGAAGTGTTGCAAATGACCAAAGTCCACTTGGCCACCCAACCTCAGGTTCTTTTCACAAATAATGGGGGATCCCAGCAGTGAGCCAAGGAGGTCGATGGGTTCCTCCTCTGCCTGCTTCACAGCAGCTGGTGTGTTACAAGGAAACCAAATCTTACTACCAGTCCTACCAAACCAACAGATGTCTGTTCAAGAGAATTACACACACCAAAAGAACTGCAAGTTGAGAAGAAGCTCTAGAATAACCTTATTCAAGGCTTGTGAGAACAAGAATGGTACAGTTTAGAGAGGGGAAAATTGGAATTTGCTAACCAAATTAGAATTAGAATATCTAATCCAGCATTTCCTGTCCCAGATAGTATTCAAGAGGCCTTCCTGGTCATAGCCGGCAAGACTCACATAAATGAAAAATCATAAAAGAATGGTTCATAACCACAAAACTGGAAATAACCCAAATGCTACTCAAAGGAGAAATGACAGAAAAACAGTCACACTGGGGAACGTTATAGGACAGTGAAAATGAATGGACCAAAGTCAAGGCAACAGTCAGGATAAACTATCCTAATAACAAGGAATGAGAAAAGCAAGGCCCAGAGCAAAGAGCATTCCCAGAATTAGATAAGAAGCAATCACAGAGCTCAGGATATATATTTAAAAAAAAAAAAAACTGGGGGGAAAGGAGAGGCAGAGGAATGGAGCAGGAAGAAACGCAGGCAGACGGAAATTGTAGGTAATGTTTCACACACTGATGCATTCACAGGTATCCATTACATTAAAAATATGAATAAACAACAAAGTCACAGAAAGCCCAACGATCATCATGTGTAATGATAAAGACTGTGGTCGATCTGCTTCTCTGCAGCCAAGTCCCATCACCAGTAAAGAAAGGGGGTGCCTTATGAACAGACAATTAAGAGAAGCAGCAGCCTGCAAAGGTCAACAGATGTGTCACAAGGATAATCAGCCTCACCGCCATCAGGGAAAGGCAGTGTGAAAGCTAGAAACAGTACGGTATCACTTTACACCCCACAGATGAGCAAAGTTCCAAAGTCTGATGATGTCAAGTACTGGAGAAGATTCGGTTCAACAGGATCACAGATGCACTGAGGGGAACGGTAAACTGGGCCCTGTGGACGGCAAGGTGATGTTCTCTGGGGAAGCTGGAGTCAAGCGTCACTCAGCAACTCCACACTCGCATGCGTCCCCAGGAATATACGCATGCGCACAGCAGTGCATGTCAACAAGCATGTCCACAGCAACGCTGTTTAAAATACGGAAAATCCAGAAACGTTCCAGACGTACCTGACACGGGAGAACAGACTACTATAATACAGACTAATCATACAAAGTACTGAAAAGAACTAGAGCTATGTTTCATACAAATGAAACAAAAATAATGTTATGGTTATTTTTCTCTCGAAGCACAGAAAAATTTCTACAAGTTTTCATAAAGTTTTTAAAATGGCATTTTATATTGCTCCTAAACTCATACATGCATAATAAAAGCATAAATTCAGGCACAGCAATGATATACCCCAAATGCAGCAGAGTGGTTGCTTCTAAAAGAGGACAGAGACACACAGGACAGGGAGGGGCACACAGGGGTCTTGAGTTCCAAGTGACACTCATTTCTCATATTAAAAAATATTTTGACATGTTTCCTTCAAATATTAAGATCTTGGCAAAGCCAAGTGTGAGTACTTAGGTATTCGTTATATTATCAATATATTATAATGGGCTTCCCTGGTGGCTCAGACAGTCAACAATCTGCCTGCAATGTAGGAGACTCGGGTTCGATCCCCAGGTAGGGAAGATCCCCCTGGAGAAGGAGATGGCTACCATTCCAGTATTCTCGCCTGGAGAACTCCATGGACAGAGGAGCCAGTTGGGCTACAGTCCATGGGGTCACAAAGAGTCAGACACAACTGAGCGACTAACATTTTCACTTTCCTATATTATTAATATGTATGTTCACAATTTTACACAGAAAAGAAAAAATAGGACAAGATTAAAATTTAATAAAATTTACTTGAAAGAAGATTGGATGAAAATAACTCTTTGTAAACACCTTTAATACCAGCTACCAAATGTGGGCTCCCCTATCTACAGCTTTCTTATCCCTTCAGCCTAGAAACCAGCCCAGAGCCTGAATCATAAAATGTGCTCAAATAAATATTTGCTCAATAACTAGACCAGCAGGTAGAAAAAAGGTCAAACTATTAATCAAGTCATCTCTGAAGATTTTCAAATACAGTGTATCTAATTGCTGAATACTTATGAGTCTGAATAATAACACTGGTACACTGCATCTCCTCTAGAACACATATCTTCTACCAGATTGCTTATTTTAAAAACAGTATCACTGTGTGTTAGAGACCCAATGTTTGTGTCTATCCTAAATCCATATGGTCAAGTCTTAACCTCCCAAGTGACGGTATTTGGAGAAAGGGCCTTCAGGAGGTCATCAGACTGAGATGAGGTCATGAGGGTGGGGCCCTTGATGGGATTAGTGCCCTTCTAAGAGGAAGACACCAGAGCTTAAGTGCTCAGGAAGAGAGTTCTCACCATGAATAAATCTGGACTTCCCAGCCTCCAGAACTGAGAATAAATGTCTGTTGTTTAAGCCAATCAGCCTATGGCATTTTCTTACAGCAACCCAAGCTAAGACAGTAGGATTAAAAACAAACAAACAAAAAAAACCCTCTCTGCTCATGAAGAACATACCTTATGAACTGCTAATAGAAAAGCATCAAATCCAAGAGCTCATAAATCCCTACCAAGGGGAGCTGATGAGATGCCCACATTTCATGTGGGTCCCTCTCCCTGAACCAACAGGAATGCTCTGACTTTAAACAATTCCCATCACCATTTTACAAAGGAAAACAGTAGTTTATTGGAGAAAGCCCTGACTAGGAAGTGAAAATATGTGAGGTCTGAGATCTGACACCAGCTACCTGCATGACACTGGGCAACTCAGCTCGTGTCAATGTATTGGACACACTCATCTAAAGCACCAGAGTGGTCCAAAGGACCAGAGTCTCTTCAGGTTCAGAGTTAGGATGTTATGCTAATTAGTAATTTCTGACTCTCTTGCTTAAAATGTGGCAACCGAGTGGCATTCAGTTCACACACAGACATATACCTGAACAAAACACTGCTTAGATTTCAGTTCAGTCGCTCAGTCCTGTCCGACTCTTTGCAACCCCATGAATCGCTGCACGCCAGGCCTCCCTGTTCATTACCATCTCTCGGAGTTCACTCAGACTCAAGTCCATCGAGTGATGCCATCCAGCCATCTCATCCTCGGTTGTCCCCTTCTCCTCCTGCCCCCCAATCCCTCCCAGCATCAGAGTCTTNCACCTCCAAGCAGCGGCAGAGCCCCAAGACACCGTGGATGAAGCACAGACGCCCAGGGAAGCCAGAAGGCTCTGGAGACTCATCAAAAGTTCAAGGACAACGGTTCCCAGCCTGTGTGCCATCCATGGCGGGGATGAGGGGAGGAGAATGCTTCCCATTGAACGGGGACAGCCCTTTCAACCGCGTCCATCAGCTCTGCAACAGGGCCGTTTTCTCATCAGTGGGCTGTCTGTGGCCCTCAGGGGGGTCTCCAGGAAGTGAATGTAGCAGTGAAGGAAGTGTTATCTGGTGACCGAGAATTGAGAAGTCACTCTAGTTCTAATATCAAAAGTCTTCAAGGACGTCCCTGTGGGGTCCAGTGGCTAAGACTCCGCACTCCCAATGCAGGGGGCCCAGGTTTGATCCCTGGTCGGGGAACTAGATCCCACACACCTCAACTAGGAGTTCGCATGCCACAACTACAGATCCCGCACACAGGAACTAAGCCCCGACGCAGCCAAATAAATACTTTTTTAAAAAGCCTTCAGAATAATCAAAATGTTATGCATCTGGGGACTTCCTTTGTGGTCCAGAATTCCCCTTCCAACGCAGGGGACGCGGGTTTGATCCCTGATTGGGAAACTAGGATTCTACATGCTGCGGGACAATCAAACCCACGTGCCACAACTAAAACGCCCACTTGCTGCAACAAAGAGAGCCAAAAATATACTTAAAAAAGAACTTACACACCTGGACAATGGCAGGAGCAACCTTTTGAGGGCCTGGAAATAAATCCGAGTCTCAGTGCCACCATGCTGTATTCATTTTCTGCACCTTAGGGCCTTGATGCACAAAGCAGAGGTGCGGCTTTGGTGGTGCTCAAGTGATAAAACACGTTACATCTGAGGACAGTACCTGGTACAAAGCCAGCCCTCCATCAACATCCACAATACCGCCAGCATCACTGTCTGCCACTACCCAGGTGGGCTGCATTTTACAGGTTTTTCTACACGATACATGTGAGAAAAAGGAGAAACCAGCCTTCTGCTCCACAGGAGAAAACAGGCTCAGTACGAGTTATTATTTGTCTCTATTTAATTCAAACCCACATCTGTCTCCCGGGCAAACAGAAAGAAGCCATGGGAACTGACCAGGGGGTCCTCAGTCCCCTGGTCGTGGACTATTACAAGTCTATGGCCTGTTGGGAAGCAGTAGTGAACAGCAGGGAAGAAAGCAAAGCTTCATCTGTATTTACAGACACTCTCCATCACTCCCATCACCGCCTAAGCTCTGCCTCCCATCAGATCAGCAGAGGCATTAGATTCTCACACGAGCATAATAAATGTGATGCACTTTAATCACCCGGAAACGACAGCCTGCTGCCATCCGTGGAAAAACAGCCTTCCTTCAAATCGGTCCCTGGTGCCAAAAAGGCTGGGGATCGCTGGAATCGATGCTAATCATCGTTCTTCTCCATCAGGCCAGGCCACATTACAACATGCTGATTCCGTTCACATGAAAACAAGGTTTAGACCAGAACCCTGATACACCTCTGAGAAAAGGTCTTAACCATCACTAGCCCTCACACAGGCCGAGACAACAGGCGGTGTTTTCTTCCAGAAAGCTCCCACCTGCCAGCTCAGTCTCCGCAGAAAGGCCATCTCTGACGGCCCGAGATGGAGTTGGAGCAGCCGAAAGCAGGCTCATCTATTTCTGTAGGGCTCAGGACTGGCCAGGAGGATATAAGAAAGATTTGCACCTGATCTCCATGAAGAAATGAGGACTCAGAGGGCAGTTAAGGACCATCGAGGAAGAAAGAACCACAGTATTACCATGGAGAAGACCCATGGACTGCAGCTGACATCAGCTCTGAGTCCTGCTGGGGCTCAGACAATGCCAAAATGTTTATCTTACCTCTGCCTCTTCACACAAGGCCAAGTAAAGAAATAAAACACACACAAGTGGCTAGCTTAAAGCATTATCCGAATGTTACACAATCTGTTATACACAAACCCCAAGCTCTCAAAGTCCCAGATGGTCACTGTGCCAACAAAATAAAGTCATAGGAAAAAAAAAAGAGGCTGAGCCTTAAAGGTTTAAAAAAAAAAAAGAGTGAACTCCGGGATTTGGTGATGGACAGGGAGGCCTGGCGTGCTGCCATTCATGGGGTCGCAAAGAGTTGGACATGACTGAGTGACTGAACTGAAGTATGTCATAGAGAGAGCACTGGAAGGAAAAGAGCTTAAAAAACAAACAACAAAAAAAAAACTTTAATCTCAAAATCGCCTTAATATCCCTCATCCTAAAGACATACTTTACACCCTATAGCACAGACCCAGGGCTGGTTCTCCACTTAAGACCCATCCACACAAACCAAACTTGTCAAACAACCTCAGATATCTGCAGAAACAAATGATGCCACAGAGATTCCACTGAGAAGACAATACTTGCCTAGCCTGGGGATCTTAGATTTCAGTGGAGAACACAAGACAAATTAGGTCAGGAATGGAGAATCGACCTGATGTGACAGCAGTCAACTATGGGAGATACATAGGTAACTTGCCCCAGGCCACAGAGCAGAAACACTAGCCCTGCCAGCAGGTTCTCCAGCCTGTGCTCCTACCCAGAGGTGCTGCTTCATGAACAGCTTCAAGACCTATCTCATGCCATGCTCTAGAAGTGAGCAAAGACTGGAGGACTGAGAAAAGGAGCCAGTCCCACAAACGGGCTTTCAATGCTACCAACAGTCTCTAAAACGTGCCTGTTTCAGTGCTGCCTAGGTTCTTAATGTGCTCAGACCCTAAAGACTTGGGGTGGGGAAGCAAGAACCTCTCCCCTCATGACTCCCCAATATTCTACTGGGTTGGCCCAAAAGTTCCTCTAAGTTTCTCTGTAAGATGGGACCAAAAACCTGAACGAAATTTTGGCCAATGCAATACTTTTGACGGATGGCTTGTATTGCACAGAGCACATGCTTCTGAATACACTGTTCTAAACTTTGCCTGTGAAAAACAGATCTGTTTTTAAAGCCTTACTGATGACATCAGAGCAACCCTGGAAACCACACACTAGAAAACACTACAATGTCACTTCATGTCGTAACTCAGAAAGTAATCTTCCAGCCCACATATGGTTTTGAGTTGATTCTGAAGGCAAACTTTAAAAAATAACACTGCTTCCCAAGCTGTCCCTGGCCAGCTGGAGCCCTCCATTCTGAAGCCTTCTGAGGCCCTGTCTCTGTTATTCTGGATAGCGGTCCAGAAGGATGTTTATACTAGCCAGCTCCACGGTTACTTTCCACCCCATAAATATAACTTATCTTCTCAAGTAGTACTTGGGAAAGAACAAAATTCAAACCTGAGATAAGCGGGGTGGAATAACTATAAAAGCTCTGTAAAGTATTTAAAAGAAAAAATGAGAATGCTTTGTATGTACACAGGATCATTCATGAAAACAAGGTCACACTAACCCACAATAACCCTCTTTCCTGGTGGTTGCCTTGATAAAGAATCCGCCTACAATGCAGGAGACTCGAGTTCAATCCATGGGTCGGGAAGGTCCCCTGGAGAAGGAAATGGCAACCCATTGCTGTTTTCTTGCTGGGGAAACTCCATGGACAGAGGAGCCTGGTGGGCTACAGTCCATGGAATTGCAAGAGTCAGACACAACTTAGCAACTAAACCACCACCACCAACCCACAATAAATAACCTATTTTAGAAAGGGAAACATTCTTCTCAATAATTTCAAGGACATGTTTATTTTAATAATACAAACTCTTTTATTTTTTATTACTTGGGGGCAGGAGGCCACATTGTGCAGTTTGTGGGACCTTAGATCCCTGGACAGGGATCATACCTGTGCCCCCCTGCAGTGAGTGCACAAGAGTCCTAACCAGTGGACCACTAGAAAGTCCCAAAGAACACCTTCTTGACAACGTATTTTAACAGTCCCTTAATATACAAAGAAAAGTGTCCCACCAATCTAAGAAGAAAACCAAGGCAAAAAGCAAAAGACACTTCCTCAGATAATTTGTACAGAAAATCTTCTTTTGACCATGTGACTAATTTCAGAATGTAGGGGTTCCCTCAAAAATCTCTCCAAGTATATTCCCAGAGAGTTCCACTAACTGCCTGCGTCTATTGCTTTTGGAATTCTAATCAGTTCCGCCCACCCAAAGACTCAAAGTGAAATATTAAGAGATGTGAACAGCTGCACTTGGACACCACACCAAGAATAGCTTTCAGGAAACCAAGCTCCAGTTGGAAGACTACACTGAGTACTAACCCTTCTCAACTTGAGAGGAGCACAGCTTGGGAAACTCCCTTTAGGTAATAGTGAAAATGCCCACAAAAGCTTTTTAAGTGACATTTATAAAACACATTTTCTCTCTGAGAGGTAAATGGTTTGTAAAATTTGGGGACCATTTATACCCTGGGGTTTTAAACTCATGTGCTCATGTGTGTTTATCTGGAATTCCTGGGATGATGATGGCTTGCTAATCCCCGGTCAAACATTATCCTCCAAAGGAACATTCCCAGAGGGATTACAGCTCACTCACCATGAGGCCCAGGCCACCAGATGCAGGTCTGAACTAAAACAGTAAGTTATCCGGAGCCTGGGGCTCATTTTCCTTTCCACCCCACATTTTGCCTTAAACTTCCAATCTGTGTGCAGAAATAAGGTGAGGGGGTAAAAAATACAGTTGAGTGAGGCAGAGGGAATCAGAGTAGGGTCCAAAAAACACAAACCACGAGATCTGAAAAGTGTCCACTGGTAGATACACACTATTGCCAGGAGGAAATGGTGAAAGAATCCAAGGAGAGAAGGAACTAAAGTCCAGTGCTGAGTACCAGAAAAGTCTCAGACGCACCTGCCAACTTGCAAGGAAAGAAGAGCCCAGCTTGGTGTGAAAGTGGAAGCAACGCTGCCCAGGTGGACAGGGAGCAGAACTAACTAGGGAGAGAGAACATCCTAGGAGATAGCAGAGGGGCTTCCCAGGTGGTGCTAGTGGGGAAGAACCCGCTTGCCAGTGCAGGAGATGAGAGAGATACTGGTGCAACCCTAGGTCAGGAAGATCCCCTGAAGAAGGGCATGGCAACGCACTCCAGCATCCTTGCCTGGAGAACTCCATGGACAGAGGAGTCCAGCAGGCTACAGTACATTGAGTTGCAAAGAGCCAGACGTGACTGAAGCAAATCAGAACACAGACACAAACACAAGAGAGACGACAAGCAGCCATGGGGCACAACACCAATTTGACTTCACGAATGGAGGGAAAAGAAAAAGAATCCAATGAAAAAAGCCAGGAGGCATTCAAAGCGCAACCTCAGCAATGTGTACAGTTCACACTTGGATGGAATTTAAAGAAAGCAGGATTCCACCCCCACCTCAAGCAAAAAAGTTAATAGTGAGTGGGCGCTAGGCTGCTGGGCCAGGCTTTGCATATATTGTTTCATTTAATCCTCACAACAATACCTCGATACTCGCACATAAATACTTTCACTGCTGCTGTGGTCCGCTGAATTGTGTCCCCCAAAATGCATGTCAATGACTTAAATCCCGGTACCCCAGAAGGTGACTACTGTCTATTTGCAGACAGGGACTTTTTAAAGGATATTAAGTTAAAATAGGATCATCAGGCTGAGCTCTAATCCAACAGTATGACTGGGGTCTTTAGACAACTGTCCCTAAGACACACAGAGAAAGAAGAGACTTGAAGTCACAGGGAGAAGGCGGCCACGCCAAGCCAAGGAGAGACAACTGCGCAGGCACTTTGACCCTGAACTTTCAGCTTCCAGACCTGGGAGAAAACAAACCTGTGCTTCTTTAGCCAGGCAGTTGATGGTGCTTCGCTGTGGCAGCCCAAGTAAACCAACATAACTGTTATCCAGAAAATGACAGTAGGGCTCAGAGAGGCTGAGTCCCTGGATAAGGTCACAGAGCAAAGTTGGAATCTGAATCCAGGTCAAAACTCAGACCACTCTTCCCAAGTTGAGCACTTTGCCTGGCACAAAGTGCTCCATAAATACTGGCCACTCTTTTTTTCCTTTTACAATGTTGTATTAGTTTCAGGTATACAGCAAAATGATTTCATTATTCACATGTACAGTAAGTCCCCTACATATGAATGGGATCCGATCTAAGAGCATGTACATTAGTCCAATTTGTTCTTAAGTCCGAAGTTAGCCTACGTACCCAACTAACACAACAGGCTATTTAGTAAGGTACTGTAATAGCTGTATAATACTTTTTACAGAAATAATACATTTTCAAAAATAAATAAATAAAATATTTTTAATATTAATATTACAATACAGTATCTTGAAAAGAATCTGCCTGTAATGCAGGAAGACCCAGGTTTGATGCAAGAGATGTAGGTTCAATCCCTGGGTCAGGAAGATCTCTTGGAGGAGGGCATGGCAACCCACTCCAGTATTCTTGCCTGGAGAACCTCTGTCTCTTGCCTGGGACAAACGAACCTGGCAGGCTACAGTCCATGGGGTCATAAGAGAGTCGCATACAACACAAGAACAACTGCATCGGTGATTCTATTGTTTGAAGTTCAAAACTGAGGGAGATGCCCCAGTCACGACTGATGAGGCACGGGTGAGGCCCAGTGCATGAGGTGAGCCGAGAGGGCAGAGTGAACATCTGCTGCTGCGTGCTGCCATCTCCGCGCGATCCAAGGTGGCAGCTGCACAATCATCTTCCCTGCTTTCTTCGGGACCTTGTGATCTGGAATCTGTGCACAAAAGACAGGATGACTTTCCCCTACCCTTCCTTTCAATCAAAGCTGTACTCCACAAACCACGGTCAGGGAAAGGTGGGGGGCACTTCAGGTTCCTCGTTTCCTCATATTTTCTTACCTCAGAACAGTTCTTAATTCCAGCCACTGCTTTTTTTAACCAGAATAACGAAGGAAAACAGGTTCCATCAGAGGCATCCATCCTATGGTTTCTTATGTGAGCAAATGGGGCATTTCAAACAGGAGAAAAAAATGTCACAGATTTTCAATTTTCAAACCATTAGAAGGCATTAAATGTGTGACAGGACAGCTAGGACTGAATACAATTTAATCTTTGATGACTCAAAGAGGTTTTCACGGATCCTCGGGGTAATTATTATAAGTCTTAATCATCAATCATTACAGAAAGAACCTCAACTCAGGGAAATTCCAGGGTAACAGAGTGCCAGCTAACAGGGGCTTTACTATATAAAGAAAAGCTCTGTGGCTTGCATTTAAAAGAAAAGATTTGATGCATGGTTTGTTTTTAACGTTTGTCTCATGGACTGTATAGTCCATGGGGCCGCAAAGAGTCGGATATGACGAGCAACTTTCATTTTCACTTTTATGATTTAAACAATACGGAATACGGACATATATAAAGACTTAGATCCATATAAAATGTATACTTAATTTCTAATTAGGGATTTACCTTAACTTTAAAATTACGAGCCATGATAGGTAACTTTCATTTTCCCTTTCTTCCTCAAGCACATTTACTGAGTAATTCCCCTGAGAAAAGTGCCTCATCACAGAAACAGATCAGTGGTACCTTAAGCTACTCCGCAGTTTCTGAAAGCAATGATGGTATCACCACTGCATAATTCACTTTCCCCTATTTTTAAGTACCTAAGTACTGATCCAATATTTAAATCAAAGTGTTCACAACACATAAAAGTTGACATCTCATTCTTTTAGTTTCCACAGTTTCCATCACCCATTTCAACTCAAAAGCAGCAAACGTATGTTTGAAAAAAACAGAAAACCTGGCAGAGGAGATTACTGGAATGAACACTTTCATAATGAGAATATGCTCAAGCTTCTTCTTCCTGAGAAAATTTAGTAAGCAAAACTCATTAAATCCTAAACCGGAAAGCCTTTTTCTTAAATAGGGAGTGAGACTGCTGTGATAGGAATCCACGGTAGGTCACTGACACGTCTGTGCACTGATGCTAAAACAGAAGACCTTTAGGATTATTTGGCCATAGGTTCACAATGCTTCCAGACACTGAAAACCATCAAGACGTGTTGGACAATACAAGAAGGCAAAATACTTACTGCCATGTTCCTCTCTATATAACCCCCTCAGCCTGAAATCAGGCTGGCAACAGTTGGGAGCAATAGTCGCGTGGCGGGCAGGGGCCAGGCAGGAGGGGTTTGAAGGAGAGAGTGCCTGGAGAGGAAAAAGACACCACCCTGAGGAAAACTGCATGGATAAACCAACTTCCAACAAAATTATGAGCCTCTTGGGGGCAGGAGCCATATCCTACCCTTCCCTGAATATTCAGCAGCTCAATTACAGATGTTTATCCAGTGTTTGATACATGATCTAATCCATTAGATGTTTGAAAATCATCCTGAAATAATTAATAAATAAACTATTAAGAAGAAATAACCTGGGACTTCCCTGTTGATCCAGTGGTCAATAATCCACCTTCCAATGCAGGGGTCGCACAGGTTCAGCCTCTGGTCAGGAAACTAAGATTCCGTATGCTATGGAGCAACTAAGCCTGAGAGCCACCGTCACGGAGTCCATGCATCACAAGGAAAAATCCCACATGACACAGCTAAGATCCTGCACAGCCAAACATTAAAAATAATAATAATAATAAAGGAATAACCCATTAATTACACTGTAATTTTCATGCCTTAAGACTTACACCATTTTGGAGGGAGGAATCATACCCCAGTATACTCATAAATAATACACTTCATGATCCTATCATTTATCTGGGCTCCTTCATAAATAAAATACTTTAATTTATTGGTCTTAATCATTTAAGACCAGTTCTCTTGAGCATTCAAATATGTTATTCTCTGGTCCCCTACCCCCATTATGACTGCTTTCAAATTTGCAACTCATGCTGGGGAAAGAAAAGACCAGTTGAGCAGAAGCCACAGGTTAGAAGAAGAAAACTGCCAAGTTTTTCGTTTTATCTTTAACATGATTCTTGATAATTTCTTGAAATATTGTCTTCTTTACAGGAACAAATACAGCTCTTCTTTTTTAAAGTAGTGATAGGCAGATCTCAGTCATCTCACAACATTACTCAAAATTCTGACATTAGATTTGCAGAGAGACAAAGTTATCATCCAGAGTGTGTACATAATTCCTTCCATGTAGGGATGTAGGGTTAAAAAACAAATGCAGCTCACACAACGTTAAGGCTTCATATGTATTTCACGCAGTCAACTTTAATTATAATAAGCTAAAATAATATTCTGCAATATTTATCTTTGAGAAGTTAGACAGGTTTGAGAAGAGAGATCCTAAAAATAAAGTTAAGAATCAATAAGCTTAAACCACACTAAACAGGCTTCTTTACTGCCAGACTTCCTTTAATATAATCACATGTACTATGTATCCCCAAGACAGGACACCACGCGTCATGAGTTACAGGACGATGTTTACTTCAGATGCTGATTTCAAGCAGCTTCTTTCTATCAGCACTAGCATTCCCCCATCCCACCCCCAAAAACACGCTGGGAATTGCTGGACTAGCTCCTATCTCGTGCGTTACTTCAAAAGGCCTAACAAAAGACATGCCCATTCCTCGGCAGCCTGTCAGTGAAAATGGTTGTGGCATAAGTCACACACACACACCCCCCGATGTTCCGACATATACTTAATTATAGTACTAAAATATGGAAACACTTAGTTGTAGTTTATGCCAGCTTCATCAAAAATCTATTTGTTAAAGTTATTGAATTACTGGGACAGCTGTACCTCTCCACTACCCTAAGACGTAAGTGACATCACAGTTACTCCACAGTCTATTCTAAGCCTTACCTTGGAGTCTATGAGACCTTCAGGGGTTATGAACTAATTTCAGAACATTTAAAAGTCCTAAAATTATAAGCAAGATTACATGTCTCCATGCGTTTTTGTAGAAAGGCAGCTCTTGCTCTTATTAGCTATTCAAAGGATTCATGGCCCTAAATATATTTCTTAAACATTCCCAATAGGCCAGCAGTCTTCTAGCTTTCTTCTAGTTGTATTGTATTGACACATTGTATGGGTCAAGATCTTCAAACCACTGTGAAATGTCCTGAGTAAAGCATTTCCAGTGAGCCATGACCAACACATTAGAATTGTTGCACAGATAAAAGTCACAGTTGCTATTTTTCTCCCTGGTCTGATGGACTAGGGTCTGATGAGTCTGCAGGAATTAATATATAAATATGCTACGAACAGAGCATTCCAGCATGCTTTCAGAAAACAACTTAAGAGTGCTTCAGCATACCTGCTGTACAAAAGGCACTTAATAAACGCTTGTTGAAGGGCCTCCTTGGTGGTGCAGGGGTTAAGACTCCATACTTCCAGTGCTGGGGGTGTGGGTTTGATTCCTGGTCAGAGAACCAAGATCCTACATGCCACATGGCACGGCCAAAACATTTTTAAAAAATTAAAAAATATTCCCATTAAAAAAATTTGTTTTAATGCTTGATGAATTAATTTATTTCAAATTTAGAGAGTTTTAGCTCACGTGTCACCATTTTATGACATCCTGGGAGCTAATGTGAAATAAAACTGTACTTTCCAAGTCACCTACCATATAACTACTACTTCCTGTGTCAAGGATACCTACCCTCTGGGCATGTTTACTGACCTGGCTTGCTCAGGCCAGGTCCTCCAAACTCAAGTCTCCCCAAGCCTAACAATGTAAAACCTAAGCTGCCAAAAACAGCACTGAAGGCNTTTTAAACATTCCCAATAGGCCAGCAGTCTTCTAGCTTTCTTCTAGTTGTATTATATTGACACAATTGTATGCGTCAAGATCTTCAAACCACTGTGAAATGTCCTGAGTAAAGCATTTCCAGTGAGCCATGACCAACACATTAGAATTGTTGCACAAATAAAAGTCACAGTTGCTATTTTTCTCCCTGGTCTGATGGACTAGGGTCTGATGAGTCTGCAGGAATTAATATATAAATATGCTACGAACAGAGCATTCCAGCATGCTTTCAGAAAACAACTTAAGAGTGCTTCAGCATACCTGCTGTACAAAAGGCACTTAATAAACGCTTGTTGAAGGGCCTCCTTGGTGGTGCAGGGGTTAAGACTCCATACTTCCAGTGCTGGGGGTGTGGGTTTGATTCCTGGTCAGAGAACCAAGATCCTACATGCCACATGGCACGGCCAAAACATTTTTAAAAAATTAAAAAATATTCCCATTAAAAAAATTTGTTTTAATGCTTGATGAATTAATTTATTTCAAATTTAGAGAGTTTCAGCTCACGTGTCACCATTTTATGACATCCTGGGAGCTAATGTGAAATAAAACTGTACTTTCCAAGTCACCTACCATATAACTACTACTTCCTGTGTCAAGGATACCTACCCTCTGGGCATGTTTACTGACCTGGCTTGCTCAGGCCAGGTCCTCCAAACTCAAGTCTCCCCAAGCCTAACTAACAATGTAAAACCTAAGCTGCCGAAAACAGCGCTGAAGGCCCTCTACCTTCCCAACCTCATCTCACATGACTCCTCCGCCGAAACCAACTCTCTCAATGCCCCAAACATACCTTCTGCTCTCCCACCCACTCTCCTGAATTCTACACATTACTCAGACACTTGTTCATGCCCCACTTTTCATGAAACCTGTCCAACCCCATTCAGTGCCCAGTGACCTCATAACCCAACAGTCTACACCTACCAGAGGGTTTCTCAAACAGAGAAGACCCAGGACAGAATTTGAACAAAGACCAGGAAATTGCATTCTCAGTGTTTCCGATTCCCTAAATGTCAAGAATCACTTTCGATATAAGGCTTCCATTCATGACCCATCCCAGTTATTCTCAACCCTATTCTCAATCACCTCGGGGGCTCTCAAAAATGCCCAGCCTTCATCCCAAAACAAGTTGAATACAATCACTCAATGTTTCTTTAAGGTATCAGCATTTTTTTTAAGTTTTCCATTTGATTCTAATGCAGTGAAGGTTGAAAGCCACTGTTCTATAATATTCATCTTGCAATACATCTTATACATCCTTATATGCATATTCTTTTATATATGGATCTTTTTTTATACAATATCATTGACTGCTTAATGCTGATTTTACTTTCTTTGTGCTTGTGTCAAGGTTTATTGTTAAAAGTTATTGTTATTCTTTAGCATTCCCAGGGAATGCAACAGAGAATAGATGAGTTCTTTGATTAGTAACAATACCCTCTATTCCCCACCCTAGTTCACTTACAGAAGAAATGAAAAAATCATTCACCTTTGGGGTGGTCTCACCAACCCCACTGACATTCCTTTTCCATTTTCATTGAAAGGACTGATGCTGAAGCTGAAACTCCAATACTTTGGCCACCTGCTGCAAAGAACTGACTCATATGAAAAGACCCTGATGCTGGAAAAGACTGAAGGCAGGAGGAGAAGGGGGCAACAGAGGATGAGATGGTTGGATGGCATCACCGACTCAATGGACATGAGTTTGAGTAGGCTCCAAGAGTTGGTGATGGACAGGAAGCCTGGCGTGCTGCAGTCCATGGGGTCACAGTCAGACACGCCTGAGCGACTAAACTGACACACTTATCAGCTTACCATTCTGCTTCACTTGAAGCAGATATATATAATATAGTATATAATATATACAATATTATATAAAATGCTGTATTTTATATTAAAATATTGTATTTTATATAAAATGTATCAATTCAGAGGAGGGGATCCTTCACAATGTACACATATATCAATCACTGTGTTGCACGCTTTCAATATCTTACAATTTTATTTGTCAATTTCAGTTGACCCTTGAACAGCATGGGGAGTTTGGGATGCCAACCCCCATGCAGGTAAAACCTTCATGTGACTTTAGTCAGCTCTCCACACAGGTGACTCTGCATCCCCAGATTCAGAACAAATCACAGACCATTCAAGTACTGTAGTAAATATTTATTAGAAAAAAAATCTGTGTATAAGTGGATTCATGCAGTCAGACTGGTTGCTCAATATTGTCTACCTCAATGAAGTTGAAGAAGAAAAATTACCATTGCTAAAAAGTGTAATTTGTTACAAGATAATTGCAATAATTGTTATCATTTTCTATTTCAAAAGGAATGAATTTCTCAAAGGAGAGAATCTGGCAGTTTCCCATCTAAGCATCAGCATGAAATTCAAAGTCAAGAGAATGGACCCAAGAAAAGATGCCACTGCTCAAATGACTGAAGCAAATGCAACTTACAAAAACTCACTCAGCTTTGTTCCTTCTGTCCTAGGAAACTGCTTAAAAGCACCTTAAAATCAGCACTAATCAGCACAAAATCTTAGTAAGAGCGCAGTATTACGTAAGGCAAACTAATCCACACATTCTAAATGAACTGAGTTCCCAATTCATGCTGCTTGCTTTTATACGCTCCAGAAATCCATGCAATTCCATTTTATAGTAGATTAGTTCAAAAGTCTGATGCAATGACTAAACCCCTCCCCAAAGTGTTCCTTCCATTCATGAGAGACTGCTGCTTCTCCGATGAAGAGAAGATGGAATAAATCCAAACACCAAGTTTTCAATCAGAGAGAAACTACTAGGTCATGCTGCAGATTCATGTGGTTTGAATTAAATGCTATTGCCCCACCCACCCCAGCCACATACACAAAACTCATCTGAGGTCAGTGAAGAAACTACTTATTAAAAGGGAAAACCCAAGAGAAGACTTAAACTGCGCTCAACAAATTTAACTCCAGGATACTGGAAAGAGGAAACCTCAACGTGTCAAACACTCTGCCTCTCAGACACAATCACCCACAGGCAGCTCTTTGCCAGCTCTCAGGTCAGGGTTCTTAACTTTACACCCAGCCTTTTGTTCCAATCCACATAGTTTCCACAAGCCTGGCAAGAACTGCCAGCTCTCAAGCCCTGAAACTCCNCTTTCTTTGTGCTTGTGTCAAGGTTTATTGTTAAAAGTTATTGTTATTCTTTAGCATTCCCAGGGAATGCAACAGAGAATAGATGAGTTCTTTGATTAGTAACAATACCCTCTATTCCCCACCCTAGTTCACTTACAGAAGAAATGAAAAAATCATTCACCTTTGGGGTGGTCTCACCAACCCCACTGACATTCCTTTTCCATTTTCATTGAAAGGACTGATGCTGAAGCTGAAACTCCAATACTTTGGCCACCTGCTGCAAAGAACTGACTCATATGAAAAGACCCTGATGCTGGAAAAGACTGAAGGCAGGAGGAGAAGGGGGCAACAGAGGATGAGATGGTTGGATGGCATCACCAACTCAATGGACATGAGTTTGAGTAGGCTCCAAGAGTTGGTGATGGACAGGAAGCCTGGCGTGCTGCAGTCCATGGGGTCACAGTCAGACACGCCTGAGCGACTAAACTGACACACTTATCAGCTTACCATTCTGCTTCACTTGAAGCAGATATATATAATATAGTATATTATACTATATTATATAAAATGCTGTATTTTATATTAAAATATTGTATTTTATATAAAATGTATCAATTCAGAGGAGGGGATCCTTCACAATGTACACATATATCAATCACTGTGTTGCACGCTTTCAATATCTTACAATTTTATTTGTCAATTTCAGTTGACCCTTGAACAGCATGGGGAGTTTGGGATGCCAACCCCCATGCAGGTAAAACCTTCATGTGACTTTAGTCAGCTCTCCACACAGGTGACTCTGCATCCCCAGATTCAGAACAAATCACAGACCATTCAAGTACTGTAGTAAATATTTATTAGAAAAAAAATCTGTGTATAAGTGGATTCATGCAGTCAGACTGGTTGCTCAATATTGTCTACCTCAATGAAGTTGAAAAAGAAAAATTACCATTGCTAAAAAGTGTAATTTGTTACAAGATAATTGCAATAATTGTTATCATTTTCTATTTCAAAAGGAATGAATTTCTCAAAGGAGAGAATCTGGCAGTTTCCCATCTAAGCATCAGCATGAAATTCAAAGTCAAGAGAATGGACCCAAGAAAAGATGCCACTGCTCAAATGACTGAAGCAAATGCAACTTACAAAAACTCAGTCAGCTTTGTTCCTTCTGTCCTAGGAAACTGCTTAAAAGCACCTTAAAATCAGCACTAATCAGCACAAAATCTTAGTAAGAGCGCAATANAATGACTGAAGCAAATGCAACTTACAAAAACTCACTCAGCTTTGTTCCTTCTGTCCTAGGAAACTGCTTAAAAGCACCTTAAAATCAGCACTAATCAGCACAAAATCTTAGTAAGAGCGCAGTATTACGTAAGGCAAACTAATCCACACATTCTAAATGAACTGAGTTCCCAATTCATGCTGCTTGCTTTTATACGCTCCAGAAATCCATGCAATTCCATTTTATAGTAGATTAGTTCAAAAGTCTGATGCAATGACTAAACCCCTCCCCAGAGTGTTCCTTCCATTCATGAGAGACTGCTGCTTCTCCGATGAAGAGAAGGTGGAATAAATCCAAACACCAAGTTTTCAATCAGAGAGAAACTACTAGGTCATGCTGCAGATTCATGTGGTTTGAATTAAATGCTATTGCCCCACCCACCCCAGCCACATACACAAAACTCATCTGAGGTCAGTGAAGAAACTACTTATTAAAAGGGAAAACCCAAGAGAAGACTTAAACTGCGCTCAACAAATTTAACTCCAGGATACTGGAAAGAGGAAACCTCAACGTGTCAAACACTCTGCCTCTCAGACACAATCACCCACAGGCAGCTCTTTGCCAGCTCTCAGGTCAGGGTTCTTAACTTTACACCCAGCCTTTTGTTCCAATCCACATAGTTTCCACAAGCCTGGCAAGAACTGCCAGCTCTCAAGCCCTGAAACTCCACCCAGCGCCCACACAGCTGCAGGCTCACCCCTCCCGCCCAGAAGACATCCACAGAGACCCGTCCAGCAGGGAGGGCAGGGAACCGGCCACAAAGCAGAAGTCTTTCTTTCACCTAGTTCTGTGCTGCCAGTTAATGAACGGGCCCTCAGAGAGTCAAGGCTGCAAATTAACATATCTTTTTCTCAAAAGACTGTCTGAAATTATTTGTCATGAAAGGGACAGGGCAGGGAACTTCCAGGGGAGAATTTGGGGAAATAAGAAAGCCTTACCAGGAACCCAGTCTGAAAAAAGAAATCCAACGAGTGGATTACAGTAGAGAAGGAAGAACTGTTCAAACCAGAGGAGACTTCCCTGGAGGTCCACTGGTAAAGGCTCTGCGCTCCTAATGCAGGGGGCCCTGGGTTCAACCCCTGATCAGTATTCTTGCCTGGGCTACAGTCTATGGGGTCGCAAAGTCAGATACGACTGAGCACTCAGGCAAAGACTATGCAGATATGACTAGATCCCACATGCCACAATTAAGACCTGGCACAGTCAAATAAATAAGGATTTTTTTTTAACGAGAAAAAACAGGAGGGGTACAAATGTACATAGACTGAAACCAGCAACACAGAACCTCTGGGTTTCTCAGACAGAGTGTGTCCCTTGGGCCAATATAGACTTGGGGGACAGACTATCCCAAGCAGCACGTGAGCTGGATTCTACACCTGACCCTGCCAAGTGGAAACCTCAGACAAGCTGTTAAGCCTGTAGATCTCCATACCATTGCCTGTAAAACATCTCTGCTGACTGGACAAAATCTGGAACCCAACACCCTGACCACCTTGAGTTCTTCTGAAAATCACAGGAGTTAATAAGCATGTGACCCAAACTTTCTGCATGAGGTCAGCCTCGAGAAACGTCAGGTGTGGGTCCCGCTGTCATCTTCCCAAACTGGAAAGGAGTGTCAGCTCGAACACTGGGAAGCAGCAAGGGACAGAAGCAGGACCATGAGATTTGATGTCAGTTAAACCTGGGGTCCCAACAGAAAAGTCATTACTCAGGTGCAACAGCCCCAGAAATGTGTCTCCACGGATAGTTACCATTAGCACAAAATACACAATGGTTTACAAAGATTTGCTTTGAAAAAAAAGCAGAAGACAATTTTTATACTGATTACAAGGTTTATGTTGAGATGATAATACTTTGAATGTCCTAGATTAATGAAATCTACACATTTCACCTATTTCTTTTAACTTTTTAATTATGTTACTAACAAAATGTAAATTATATGCCTGGCTTGCATGTGTGTGGAGACCATGAGCAGTGATCAGCTGTAATCAACTCTTTCCGACCCCAGGGACTGTAGCCTGCCAGGCTCCTCTTTGCATGGAATTTTTCAGGCAAGAATACTAGAGTGGGTTGCCACGCCCTCCTCCAGGGGATCTTCCTGACTCAGGGATCTAACCTGTGTCTCTTTGTCTCTTTCATCTCCCATACTGGCGGGCATATTCTTTACCAATGAGCCACCTGGGAAGCCCCAACGGTGGCTGACATTGCATCCTCACTAGACAGCAATGAGCTAAACTTTGATTCACCAATCTGCTCTGCCAGTTACCTACTTGGGACAAGTTATTTCACCTCTGAGCTGAAATTCTTATGGGAATAAAATAAAGACAGTAGCTCTCAAGCAAGTTCTTAGCACAAATTAATAAACTGATCACTCATCATTCATTCAGCAAATATCTGAATCCTTATGGTATTCTAGATATTTTAAGGCAAAAAACTATCTAAAATGGGACCTAGACATGGGACCTTTTGAAGGAGGTCGTAATTATCTTCATTACCTCCAACATAGTTGGGCCTCAGGTCAAACAGGGAGGGAACACAGCCCCACCCATCAACAGGAAATTGGCTTAAAGATTTACAGAGCATGGCTCCACCCATCAGAACAAGACCCAGTTTCCCCCTCACTCAGTCTCTCCCATCAGGAAGCTTCTATAAGCCTTTTATCCTTATCCATCAGAGGGCAGACAGACTGAAAATCACAATTATTAGAAAACTAATCAAACTGATCACATGGACCACAGCCTTGTGTAACTCAATGAAACTATGAGCCATGCTGTGTTGGGCCACCCAAGACATATGGTTCACGGTGGAGAGTTCTGACAAAATGTGGTCCACTGGAGAGGGAAATGGCAAACCACTTCAGTATTCATGCCTTGAAAACCCCATGAAGAGTATGAAAAGGCAAAAAGATAGGACACTGAAAGATGAAGTGCCCAGGTCAGTATAAGCACAATATGCTACTGGAGATCAGTGGAGAAATAACTCCAGAAAGAATGAAGAGACGGAGCCAAAGCAAAAACACCACCTAGCTGTGGATATGACTGGTGATGGAAGTAAAGCCCAAAGCTGTAAATAGCAATACTGCATAGGAATCTGGAATGTTAGCTCTATGAATCAAAGCAAATTGGAAGTGATCAAACAGGAGATGGCAAGAGTAAACATCAACATTTTAAGAGACAGTGAACTGAAATGAACTGGGATGGGTGAATTTCACTCAGATGATCATTAATCTACTGTGGGCAAGAACAGTAAGCAAAGAAGAACTAAAGAGCCTCTTGATGAAAGTGAAAGAGGAGAGTGGAAAAGATGGCTTAAAACTCAACATCCAGAAAACTAAGATCATGGCATTTGGTCTCATCACTTCATAGCAAATAGATGGGGAAAGAGTGGAAACAGTGACAGACTTTATTTTGGGGGGCTCCAAAATCACTGCAGATAGTGATTGCAGCCAAGAAATTAAAAGACACTTGCTCGCTGGAAGAAAAGCTATGACCAATCTAGAAAGCATATTAAAAAGCAGAGACATTACTTTGCCAACAAAGGTCTGTCTAGTCAAGGCTATAGTTTTTCCAGTAGTCATGTATGGATGTGAGAGTTGGACTATAAAGAAAGCTGAGCGCTGAAGAATTGATGCTTTTGAANAAGCTTCTATAAGCCTTTTATTCTTATCCATCAGAGGGCAGACAGACTGAAAATCACAATTATTAGAAAACTAATCAAACTGATCACATGGACCACAGCCTTGTGTAACTCAATGAAACTATGAGCCATGTTGTGTTGGGCCACCCAAGACATATGGTTCATGGTGGAGAGTTCTGACAAAATGTGGTCCACTGGAGAGGGAAATGGCAAACCACTTCAGTATTCATGCCTTGAAAACCCCATGAAGAGTATGAAAAGGCAAAAAGATAGGACACTGAAAGATGAAGTGCCCAGGTCAGTATAAGCACAATATGCTACTGGAGATCAGTGGAGAAATAACTCCAGAAAGAATGAAGAGACGGAGCCAAAGCAAAAACACCACCTAGCTGTGGATATGACTGGTGATGGAAGTAAAGCCCAAAGCTGTAAATAGCAATACTGCATAGGAATCTGGAATGTTAGGTCTATGAATCAAAGCAAATTGGAAGTGATCAAACAGGAGATGGCAAGAGTAAACATCAACATTTTAAGAGACAGTGAACTGAAATGAACTGGGATGGGTGAATTTCACTCAGATGACCATTAATCTACTGTGGGCAAGAACAGTAAGCAAAGAAGAACTAAAGAGCCTCTTGATGAAAGTGAAAGAGGAGAGTGGAAAAGATGGCTTAAAACTCAACATCCAGAAAACTAAGATCATGGCATTTGGTCTCATCACTTCATAGCAAATAGATGGGGAAAGAGTGGAAACAGTGACAGACTTTATTTTGGGGGGCTCCAAAATCACTGCAGATAGTGATTGCAGCCAAGAAATTAAAAGACACTTGCTCGCTGGAAGAAAAGCTATGACCAATCTAGAAAGCATATTAAAAAGCAGAGACATTACTTTGCCAACAAAGGTCCGTCTAGTCAAGGCTATAGTTTTTCCAGTAGTCATGTATGGATGTGAGAGTTGGAATATAAAGAAAGCTGAGCGCTGAAGAATTGATGCTTTTGAATTATGGTGTTGGAGAAGACTCTTGAGAGTCCCTTGGACTGCAAGGAGATCCAACCAGTATTCTAGAGGAAACCAGTCCTGAATATTCATTGGAAGGTCAGATGTTCAAGCTGAAACTCCAATACTTTGGCCACCTGATACGAAGATCTGACTCATTTGAAAAGACTCTATGCTGGGAAAGATTGAAGGTGGGAGGAGAAGGGGACAAAGGAGGATGAGATGGTTGGATGGCATCACCAACTCAACAGACATGAGTTTGAGCAAGCTCCAGGAGTTGATGATGGACAGGGAAGCCTAGCATGCTACAGTCTATGGAGTAGCAGAGAGTTGGACAGGACTGAGCGACTGAACTGAACCAAGACAGAAATCCCTGCCTCCATAAGGCTTCAGTTCAGTTCAGTCTCTCAGTCATGTCCGACTCAGCAACCCCATGAATCGCAGCACACCAGGCCTCCCTGTCCATCACCATATCCCTGAGTTCACTCAGACCCACGTCCATCCAGCCATCTCATCTTCGGTCGTCCCCTTCTCCTCCTGCCCCCAATCCCTCTCAGCATCAGTCTTTTCCAATGAGTCAACTCTGAGCATGAGGTGGCCAAAGTACTGGAGTTTCAGCTTTAGCATCATTCCTTCCAAAGAAATCCCAGGGCTGATTTCCTTCAGAATGGACTGGTTGGATCTCCTTGCAGTCCAAGGGACTCTCA
>SJYW01015498.1:347907-407419 GCA_006410735.1 Raphicerus campestris | reverse complement strand
CCTGTCTAGTTCCTCCGCCTTCCTCCTTCCTCCTCTCCGAGCCTTCCCCGAACGTCTCTTCCTTCTTTTCCTTCTCTTCCCCACGCGCAGTGGCCCCTCCTCTTCCTTCCGAGGCTTCCTTGGTGTATAATTTCGCCCTGCGGCTCACCTCCAGCCAAAGGCGCGAGCGCCTCCCCTTTTCTTGGCTCCCCTCTAAGGAGTGACTCACTGTCGGCTCCCTGATGCGGGGGAACTTGACGGGGACCAGGAAGGGGCGTCTTCAGAGCATCTGTAATACTGCGCAGCCGGACGGCTGGACTCTGAGGTCTGGCTTGCTGGGGTAAAAGGTTTGACTTCTAGGTTTCATCCTCCCGGGACGGACCCTGAACTGTGAATGGACGCACACGTAGGGCTCTTTTTTTCCCCCATTCTCGGCCCTCGTCTAAAGTAAAATGCCTGTAAATCTCCACCTTAGATTGAAAGCTTTTTAAGGGCAAGGAACATTTTCTTGCGGGGCGGGCAGCTGCTCTTACACTCTTCTGTGTAATCACACCGAACGACTTGGTGTAGGGGAGAGGGTGTCAGTTCACGGTAGAGTCGTTTCTGCTGTAATCAGCAGATTAAACTTGCCAGAGTAGATTGAGTCGATCTTTATTATGCCAAAAATGAGCGCCTGAGAACAATTGCCGGGTTCTCTGTGGTTTTCACCAGGTGGGCGTGACGATCAAATGAGAATCTGTCAATGCATCCTGAAGAGGGGTGCTTTTCAATGTGTCCTCACAATGTTAATAAGACATTCTGAATGACTGAAATCCTTACCTCAAAGAAACCGAGTGTTCATTAGAGTAACTGTTCATAATAGCAGCTAACAGTTTATTAGGGGCCCCTGGTAGCTCAGTTTGTTCAGAATCCGCCTGCAATGCAGGAGACCCAGGTTCCATCCCTGGGTAGGGGAGAGCCCCTGAAGAAGGAAACAGCAACCTGCTCCAGTATTCTTGCCTGGAAAATCCCATAGACAGAGCCTGGCAAGCTACAGTCCACGGGTCTCCAAGAGTCGGATACAATTTAGCAACTAAACAACAGCAACAACAGTTTATTAAGCAATTATTATCCGCTGGGCACACACCAGGAACTCTGGATACATTTTTACAAGCTGGGGAACAACATGTTTACATATATAGGTTCACTTGTGATGTTAGTGTCACCAAGGGACTTCAAAGTGGTTCTTTAAAAAGTGCAGATTGCTAGCTGGGTAGTTGAGACTCTGAGCAGTTTTTTGTAGGAGTGTTACTCTCAGGAACTAGTTTAAAAAGCCTCCTACTCAACAAGCTCTTTTTGTTACAAAACAGCCTGCAAGTGGCTAGCCCACAGATTAAACAGATAAACATTATTACTTTAATGGCCATCCTCCAGAGAGTTCAAAATGTTTTACAAATAACTTTTACCCCTTGAAAATCCTGGTGCTGGCTACAATCTGCAGGGGACCTGGAATCTACAGAAAAGAAAAGAGGCAAATAAAAAGGGGAAAGACAAGAATAGGAGGGATGTAAACAGTTGGCTGTTAACCAAACAGCCAAACACTGACAGGCACCGGATCCTCTGGACAGAATCCTAAATCTTTCCTCGTAAAAAGGGGCTGCTGACACCTCCCAGTTAACATCTGAGTCAGCAACTCCACTCCCTCGGCATATAACCAAGAGAAATGAAAACATATGTCCACACAAATGCTTGTTCTTGGTAACAGTGTTCATAATAGGCAAAAAGTGGGCTCAACCCAAATGTCCACCAGCTGACGAGTGGATAAATCTGTATCTATACAATGGAATAGACTTCCCTGGTGGCTCAGATGGTAAAGAATCTGCCTGCAAGGCAGGAGACCTGGGTTCCATCCCTGGGTGGGGAAGATCCCCTAGAGAAGGGAATGGCTACCCACTCTAGTATTCTTGCCTGGAAAAATTCCATGACAGAGGAGCCTGGTGGACTACAGTCCATAGGGTCACAAAGAGATGGACTGAACGATTAACACTTTCACAAACACAATGAAATGGGCTTTCCAGGTGGCGCTAGTGGTAAAGAACTCTCTTGCCAATGCAGGAGGCTGAGACACAGGTTCGATCCCTAAGTTGGGAAGATCCACTCCAGTATTGTTGACAGAGAAGCTCATGAGCAGAGGAGCCTGGCAGGCTATGGTCCATGGGGTCATAAAGAGTCAGACACAGCTGAAGTGACTTAGCAGGCATGCACATACAATGGAATAATTCATCTACAATAAAAAGGAGTGAGGTACTGAGGCATGCTACAACAGAACAAGCCTTGAAAACACCATGCTAAGTGAAAGAAGCCAGCCACAAAACACCACATGTAATATTTAATATGAAGTGTCTGGATATAAGTCGGGAGTGGGGTCAAGGTCTTATTGAAGGAGTCGTTAAACAGTGAAGAGTCAGTAGGGGTTGGCTGNCATACAATGGAATAATTCATCTACAATAAAAAGGAGTGAGGTACTGAGGCATGCTACAACAGAACAAGCCTTGAAAACACCGTGCTAAGTGAAAGAAGCCAGCCACAAAACACCACATGTAATATTTAATATGAAGTGTCCGGATATAAGTCGGGAGTGGGGTCAAGGTCTTATTGAAGGAGTCGTTAAACAGTGAAGAGTCAGTAGGGGTTGGCTACAAAATAGCAGATGCTGCTGCTGCTGCTGCTGCTAAGTCGCTTCAGTCGTGTCCGACTCTGTGCAACCCCATAGACGGCAGCCCACCAGGCTCCCCGTCCCTGGGATTCTCCAGGCAAGAACACTGGAGTGGGTTGCCATTTCCTTCTCCAATGCATGAAAGTGAAAAGTGAAAGTGAAGTCGCTCAGTCATGTCCGACTCCTAGCGACCCCATGGACTGCAGCCTACCAGGCTCCTCTATCCATGAGATTTTCCAGGCAAGAGTACTGGCAGATGGGAGCAGAGGAATCCAGGCAGGAAAGCAGCCTGTGCAAGCCCCTGGGTTGGGAGTCTGGTACATTCTGGAGACTGAAAGACAAGATCAGGCATCAGGCTCAGTAAGTGAGAGAAACCAGCTGACGACGATACTGGGTGCTGGAGGGTGAGCAGGGGTCAGACCTGGCAAAGTCTCACAGGCCACAGATACAGTGATGAAATTTCCACATACTGAGGTATGGGGCAGACATACTGAGGTATGGGGCAGTCATACTGGCTTTTACATGAAGTAACTCAAATTTTATGCTAAAACAGCCTGTTTGTGGCCTATCAAATATACATTGTACATCTGCTTGAATTTTTAAAGAAAAGGATCAATTGACCAGAAGTGAAGAATGTCCATGTTAAAAATAAAGATTCAGGAGACTCCCCTGGCGGCCCAGTGGTTAAGACTGTGCTTCCAACTGAAGGATGCAGGGGATGATTCCTGGTTAAGAAACTAAGATCCAACATGGCTGGGCGGCACAGCCAAAAAAAAAACAGTCAAGATTCAACACCTCCCTTTCTGGGATGCCTGTGCTGGTACTCCTTCCATGATAAGACTCCCTTCCCAGGCAAGGCTGTACTGACTCACTGAGTTCCTGCTGATCTGGTTTGTTTCATTTTTCTTGAGACCTTGAAAGAATGTATCCCTGATTTATTTGATGTTCTTTGTTCTGGACAAGACATAAAACTGTGCTGAACATCGTGCTTCTTTGGAGCAGTTCCTCAGGGCTATCTGAGAGGCTGTCTTCTCAGTTTGGCTCAAAATAAAACTCTTTTCTTTTCCTACTGTAGATCATGTATTGATTATTTTCATCACCAATAGGATTCGGATTATATCCTAGTGCTATGGGGAGCTTATGAAGAGTTTTCAGCATGGTGGTAATGTGATCTGGTTTGGGTTTCCTCTCCGGGTGCTATGTGGGGAATGGGAATCCAGAGGGAAGGCTTTTGGAGTTGTCTGGGCAAGAAACGGTAGAGCTGTCACCCAAGTGACAGTGGAGACAGAGAATAGTAGATCAAAATGTATTTTAGAGGGAGATTCTGAGACTTCATAGGGCTTCCCAGGCGGCGCTTGTGGTAAAGACCCGCCTGCCAATGCACCAGACCTAAGAGACTCAGGGTCAGGAAGATCCCCTGCGGAAGGGCATGACAACCCACTCCAGTGTTCTTGCCCGGAGAATCCCATGGACTGAGGAGCCTGGCAGGCTACAGTCCTTGCAAAGAGTTGGACACGACTGAAGTGAATTAGCACACAGCACACTGGGACCTGATTGCAGCCTGGATATAGAAATGAGGAAGAAATGATATAGAAATGACAAAGACGGCCCCAGGCTCCTGGCATGATAAGTTAGGTGGCTATGAACGCAACTGAACATTGACTGCAAAGAAAACCAGAGACAGAAGTTCATATGGGGGTGGTAACTGGGATGGGCAAAGCCAGTTTCAGTTTCAGACTCATTAGGTGCCTGAGAAATACTCAAGTACACATGTCAGGTGGGCATTTTTATGCTTCACTCACTGCCTGGAAGAATTAAGAATTTTATCTTTTTTTTTTTTAGTTATTTATTTACTTTGGCGATGCTAGGTCTAAATTGTAACATGTGGGAGATCTTTAGTTGTGGTGTGTAGGATCCAGTTCCCTTACCAGATATCAAATCGAGGCTTCCTACAATGGGAGCAAAGAGTCTGAGCCGCTGGGCCACCAGGGAAGTCTTCTTTATTTATTATTTATTTATTTAACTGCACTGTGTCTTAGTTGCCGCATGCGGGATCTTTCGTTGCAGCATCTGAACTCAACTGTGGCATGTGGGATCTAGCCTCTGCACTGGGAATGTGGAGTCTAACCACTGGACCACCAGGGAAGTCCTGAGTTAATGGAAGTTGGTCAGGTTCCTCTGTCTAGATAAAACAGAGGTTAACTCAGATGAAACCTTCCTTTTATGTAGGTTCCCTAGGTTCCGCTACATACAGTAGTGTCCCCTGATGAGTCACAAAGTTGCTACCTGTAAAGTCAAATATGGCTTCTCCTGAATCTTTGACTATGTTTCAGGCAGTGAGTCAGTTAGGTTCAGATACATTATAACAGAAAATCTAAAGTAACAGTGATTTAAATAATAAGAAATTTATGTCTCTCTTTCATCCATGAGTAAATAATCTAACCTGATTTCATAGTCCCCAGTCTCCTAGAGTTCCTGTTGTGAAGGAGGAAGGGAAAAGATAAAGTGCCCCTTCACCTCCCTCAGCTAAATCAGCATCTTTTCTTAGCGTTCCTTCAGGTCTTAGACAACATTTTGCTTTTTATCTCGCCGACCAGAACTTAATCACATGACTACATTTCCCTACAAGGAAAAATGGAAAGTGTGGTCTTTTGTCCACGTACACTGCCACCCTAAATTAAATCTGAATTTTCTTACAAAGAGACAATCAATTTTAAGCAGGAACTTAGGAGCCTCTGGCTCAGGCTGACACTTTTGTCAGTGAGGTACNAGGCGCGAGCGCCTCCCCTTTTCTTGGCTCCCCTCTTCGGAGTGACTCACTGTCGGCTCCCTGATGCGGGGGAACTTGACGGGGACCAGGAAGGGGCGTCTTCAGAGCATCTGTAATACTGCGCAGCCGGACGGCTGGACTCTGAGGTCTGGCTTGCTGGGGTAAAAGGTTTGACTTCTAGGTTTCATCCTCCCGGGACGGACCCTGAACTGTGAATGGACGCACACGTAGGGCTCTTTTTTTCCCCCATTCTCGGCCCTCGTCTAAAGTAAAATGCCTGTAAATCTCCACCTTAGATTGAAAGCTTTTTAAGGGCAAGGAACATTTTCTTGCGGGGCGGGCAGCTGCTCTTACACTCTTCTGTGTAATCACACCGAACGACTTGGTGTAGGGGAGAGGGTGTCAGTTCACGGTAGAGTCGTTTCTGCTGTAATCAGCAGATTAAACTTGCCAGAGTAGATTGAGTCGATCTTTATTATGCCAAAAATGAGCGCCTGAGAACAATTGCCGGGTTCTCTGTGGTTTTCACCAGGTGGGCGTGACGATCAAATGAGAATCTGTCAATGCATCCTGAAGAGGGGTGCTTTTCAATGTGTCCTCACAATGTTAATAAGACATTCTGAATGACTGAAATCCTTACCTCAAAGAAACCGAGTGTTCATTAGAGTAACTGTTCATAATAGCAGCTAACAGTTTATTAGGGGCCCCTGGTAGCTCAGTTTGTTCAGAATCCGCCTGCAATGCAGGAGACCCAGGTTCCATCCCTGGGTAGGGGAGAGCCCCTGAAGAAGGAAACAGCAACCTGCTCCAGTATTCTTGCCTGGAAAATCCCATAGACAGAGCCTGGCAAGCTACAGTCCACGGGTCTCCAAGAGTCGGATACAATTTAGCAACTAAACAACAGCAACAACAGTTTATTAAGCAATTATTATCCGCTGGGCACACACCAGGAACTCTGGATACATTTTTACAAGCTGGGGAACAACATGTTTACATATATAGGTTCACTTGTGATGTTAGTGTCACCAAGGGACTTCAAAGTGGTTCTTTAAAAAGTGCAGATTGCTAGCTGGGTAGTTGAGACTCTGAGCAGTTTTTTGTAGGAGTGTTACTCTCAGGAACTAGTTTAAAAAGCCTCCTACTCAACAAGCTCTTTTTGTTACAAAACAGCCTGCAAGTGGCTAGCCCACAGATTAAACAGATAAACATTATTACTTTAATGGCCATCCTCCAGAGAGTTCAAAATGTTTTACAAATAACTTTTACCCCTTGAAAATCCTGGTGCTGGCTACAATCTGCAGGGGACCTGGAATCTACAGAAAAGAAAAGAGGCAAATAAAAAGGGGAAAGACAAGAATAGGAGGGATGTAAACAGCTGGCTGTTAACCAAACAGCCAAACACTGACAGGCACCGGATCCTCTGGACAGAATCCTAAATCTTTCCTCATAAAAAGGGGCTGCTGACACCTCCCAGTTAACATCTGAGTCAGCAACTCCACTCCCTCGGCATATAACCAAGAGAAATGAAAACATATGTCCACACAAATGCTTGTTCTTGGTAACAGTGTTCATAATAGGCAAAAAGTGGGCTCAGCCCAAATGTCCACCAGCTGACGAGTGGATAAATCTGTATCTGTACAATGGAATAGACTTCCCTGGTGGCTCAGATGGTAAAGAATCTGCCTGCAAGGCAGGAGACCTGGGTTCCATCCCTGGGTGGGGAAGACCCCCTAGAGAAGGGAATGGCTACCCACTCTAGTATTCTTGCCTGGAAAAATTCCATGACAGAGGAGCCTGGTGGACTACAGTCCATAGGGTCACAAAGAGATGGACTGAACGATTAACACTTTCACAAACACAATGAAATGGGCTTTCCAGGTGGCGCTAGTGGTAAAGAACTCTCTTGCCAATGCAGGAGGCTGAGACACAGGTTCGATCCCTAAGTTGGGAAGATCCACTCCAGTATTGTTGACAGAGAAGCTCATGAGCAGAGGAGCCTGGCAGGCTATGGTCCATGGGGTCATAAAGAGTCAGACACAGCTGAAGTGACTTAGCAGGCATGCACATACAATGGAATAATTCATCTACAATAAAAAGGAGTGAGGTACTGAGGCATGCTACAACAGAACAAGCCTTGAAAACACCGTGCTAAGTGAAAGAAGCCAGCCACAAAACACCACATGTAATATTTAATATGAAGTGTCTGGATATAAGTCGGGAGTGGGGTCAAGGTCTTATTGAAGGAGTCGTTAAACAGTGAAGAGTCAGTAGGGGTTGGCTACAAAATAGCAGATGCTGCTGCTGCTGCTGCTGCTAAGTCGCTTCAGTCGTGTCCGACTCTGTGCAACCCCATAGACGGCAGCCCACCAGGCTCCCCGTCCCTGGGATTCTCCAGGCAAGAACACTGGAGTGGGTTGCCATTTCCTTCTCCAATGCATGAAAGTGAAAAGTGAAAGTGAAGTCGCTCAGTCATGTCCGACTCCTAGCGACCCCATGGACTGCAGCCTACCAGGCTCCTCTATCCATGAGATTTTCCAGGCAAGAGTACTGGCAGATGGGAGCAGAGGAATCCAGGCAGGAAAGCAGCCTGTGCAAGCCCCTGGGTTGGGAGTCTGGTACATTCTGGAGACTGAAAGACAAGATCAGGCATCAGGCTCAGTAAGTGAGAGAAACCAGCTGACGACGATACTGGGTGCTGGAGGGTGAGCAGGGGTCAGACCTGGCAAAGTCTCACAGGCCACATATACAGTGATGAAATTTCCACATACTGAGGTATGGGGCAGACATACTGAGGTATGGGGCAGTCATACTGGCTTTTACATGAAGTAACTCAAATTTTATGCTAAAACAGCCTGTTTGTGGCCTATCAAATATACATTGTACATCTGCTTGAATTTTTAAAGAAAAGGATCAATTGACCAGAAGTGAAGAATGTCCATGTTAAAAATAAAGATTCAGGAGACTCCCCTGGCGGCCCAGTGGTTAAGACTGTGCTTCCAACTGAAGGATGCAGGGGATGATTCCTGGTTAAGAAACTAAGATCCAACATGGCTGGGCGGCACAGCCAAAAAAAAAACAGTCAAGATTCAACACCTCCCTTTCTGGGATGCCTGTGCTGGTACTCCTTCCATGATAAGACTCCCTTCCCAGGCAAGGCTGTACTGACTCACTGAGTTCCTGCTGATCTGGTTTGTTTCATTTTTCTTGAGACCTTGAAAGAATGTATCCCTGATTTATTTGATGTTCTTTGTTCTGGACAAGACATAAAACTGTGCTGAACATCGTGCTTCTTTGGAGCAGTTCCTCAGGGCTATCTGAGAGGCTGTCTTCTCAGTTTGGCTCAAAATAAAACTCTTTTCTTTTCCTACTGTAGATCATGTATTGATTATTTTCATCACCAATAGGATTCGGATTATATCCTAGTGCTATGGGGAGCTTATGAAGAGTTTTCAGCATGGTGGTAATGTGATCTGGTTTGGGTTTCCTCTCCGGGTGCTATGTGGGGAATGGGAATCCAGAGGGAAGGCTTTTGGAGTTGTCTGGGCAAGAAACGGTAGAGCTGTCACCCAAGTGACAGTGGAGACAGAGAATAGTAGATCAAAATGTATTTTAGAGGGAGATTCTGAGACTTCATAGGGCTTCCCAGGCGGCGCTTGTGGTAAAGACCCGCCTGCCAATGCACCAGACCTAAGAGACTCAGGGTCAGGAAGATCCCCTGCGGAAGGGCATGACAACCCACTCCAGTGTTCTTGCCCGGAGAATCCCGTGGACAGAGGAGCCTGGCAGGCTACAGTCCTTGCAAAGAGTTGGACACGACTGAAGTGAATTAGCACACAGCACACTGGGACCTGATTGCAGCCTGGATAAAGAAATGAGGAAGAAATGATATAGAAATGACAAAGACGGCCCCAGGCTCCTGGCATGATAAGTTAGGTGGCTATGAACGCTACTGAACATTGACTGCAAAGAAAACCAGACAGAAGTTCATATGGGGGTGGTAACTGGGATGGGCAAAGCCAGTTTCAGTTTCAGACTCATTAGGTGCCTGAGAAATACTCAAGTACACATGTCAGGTGGGCATTTTTATGCTTCACTCAGTGCCTGGAAGAATTAAGAATTTTATCTTTTTTTTTTTTAGTTATTTATTTACTTTGGCGATGCTAGGTCTAAATTGTAACATGTGGGAGATCTTTAGTTGTGGTGTGTAGGATCCAGTTCTTACCAGATATCAAATCGAGGCTTCCTACAATGGGAGCAAAGAGTCTGAGCCGCTGGGCCACCAGGGAAGTCTTCTTTATTTATTATTTATTTATTTAACTGCACTGTGTCTTAGTTGCCGCATGCGGGATCTTTCGTTGCAGCATCTGAACTCAACTGTGGCATGTGGGATCTAGCCTCTGCACTGGGAATGTGGAGTCTAACCACTGGACCACCAGGGAAGTCCTGAGTTAATGGAAGTTGGTCAGGTTCCTCTGTCTAGATAAAACAGAGGTTAACTCAGATGAAACCTTCCTTTTATGTAGGTTCCCTAGGTTCTGCTACATACAGTAGTGTCCCCTGATGAGTCACAAAGTTGCTACCTGTAAAGTCAAATATGGCTTCTCCTGAATCTTTGACTATGTTTCAGGCAGTGAGTCAGTTAGGTTCAGATACATTATAACAGAAAATCTAAAGTAACAGTGATTTAAATAATAAGAAATTTATGTCTCTCTTTCATCCATGAGTAAATAATCTAACCTGATTTCATAGTCCCCAGTCTCCTAGAGTTCCTGTTGTGAAGGAGGAAGGGAAAAGATAAAGTGCCCCTTCACCTCCCTCAGCTAAATCAGCATCTTTTCTTAGCGTTCCTTCAGGTCTTAGACAACATTTTGCTTTTTATCTCGCCGACCAGAACTTAATCACATGACTACATTTCCCTACAAGGAAAAATGGAAAGTGTGGTCTTTTGTCCACGTACACTNTGATTTCATAGTCCCCAGTCTCCTAGAGTTCCTGTTGTGAAGGAGGAAGGGAAAAGATAAAGTGCCCCTTCACCTCCCCCAGCTAAATCAGCATCTTTTCTCAGCGTTCCTGCAGGTCTTAGACAACATTTTGCTTTTTATCTCGCCGGCCAGAACTTAATCACATGACTACATTTCCCTACAAGGAAAAATGGAAAGTGTGGTCTTTTGTCCATGTACACCGCCACCCTAAATTAAATCTGAATTTTCTTACAAAGAGACAATCAATTTTAAGCAGGAACTTAGGAGCCTCTGGCTCAGGCTGACACTTTTGTCAGTGAGGTACATAGATTATAGCTATGGCAAAACATAAATGATATGATGAGAAGAAACACAATATTAATCTTTTGAGTATCTTCCAAGCTGTATTAGGCTGGTTTCTCTCACAAGTATTAATGAAGCAAAATGCCAAAATAAACAAGAAATTATTGGATCATAACCCTGAAAACCTCCCTGGAGAAGTAGGGTATAGGCTTTATTTTTGTACGATTCTCTCAGCTCTTCCCCATTGTTGGTGTTACCTTCAGTCTCCAGAAAGCTTCCTTCATGAGAACCAAACGGCCTCAAAGTTTCCAGGTCTACCTATAAAATCGTATCCCTTCCAGTACTAGAAAGATGCTGCCTATCGTAACTACTTCAACCTGGACATCAAAAGAGTTTAGGAGCCTGCCAAGCCTCACTCACTTAAGTCTGTAGGCCAAAAAAAAAAAAAAAGTCTGTAGGCCAAGGAGTTTGTTGGTGGTCCAGTGGTTAAGCGTCCGCCTTGCTGTGCAGGGCACAAGGGTTCANTATAGGCTTTATTTTTGTACGATTCTCTCAGCTCTTCCCCATTGTTGGTGTTACCTTCAGTCTCCAGAAAGCTTCCTTCATAAGAACCAAACGGCCTCAAAGTTTCCAGGTCTACCTATAAAATCGTATCCCTTCCAGTGCTAGAAAGATGCTGCCTATCATAACTGCTTCAACCTGGACATCAAAAGAGTTTAGGAGCCTGCCAAGCCTTACTCACTTAAGTCTGTAGGCCAAGGAGTTTGTTGGTGGTCCAGTGGTTAAGCGTCCGCCTTGCTGTGCAGGGCACAAGGGTTCAATCCCCGGTAGGGGAACTGGGATCCCACATGTCCCAGCAAGGGGGTCGGGGTGGTGAGGCGGAACTAGGCGCATGCGCCACAACTATTGAGCCTGCGCACCACAATTGCAGAGTCTGTGTGCACAAGGAAAGATCCCACAACAAAGATCCCGCGTGCCACAGCTAAGACCTGACAAAGCCGAAAAAATAAATGACTGTTTCAAGAAAGCGAACCTGGAGGCTTATCCTTCAACTAACCACTGGGGCAAATGTGGAAGTAGTTCCAAGTAGCTTCAGACAACCCAGAGGCCACCCTTTGAGTTGGGGGTGGGTTAATTCACCAAGATATCAGGATAGTACACAATGAATTTTGTGAACTAGTAATCTACAAAATATAATGGCAATGGTTGCCCAATAATATGAAAATGCTTAATCTATTGACATGTACCCTGAAATGTACACTGAAAACTGGCTAAAATGGTAAATTTTGTAATGTGCATTCCCCGCAATAATAATTTTAAAAAAGAAACAATAAAGCATAATGAAGGAAAAGTGAAAGACCCCCTTCCCATACGTAACCAATGTTAGCAGTTTGGAGCATATGTCTTCTTAAGTTATCACAGAATAATAGCTGTCTAAATGTGCTTGGTATTTTCATTACATCTGTATTTTTTAAAGAACTTTTTTCTTCACAGGACCCTGTTGAGAGTTCGTGAACCAGCAACGTGGGTAATGCAATTTGAGAAATTCTGTTCTGAGAGCAGCACATTGCACAAGCTCCACTGAGAGTCCAGCCAGGCTCTCTGTGTGGTGGTTATCCTGTGTGTCAACTTGACTGGCCTGAGGGCTTCCAGAGAGCTGGTAAACATTACTTCTGGGTGTGTCATTACATCTGAATCAGCGGACTGAGTGAGAAAGACAGCTCTCACCAGTACAGGTGGGCATCATCCAACCCACTGAGGGGCTGAACACAAAAGGCAGAGGAAGGCTAAATACCCTTTCTTCCTTCTCGAGCTGAGACCTCCATCCTCCTCTGCCCTCGGACACTGTTGCTCCTTGTTCACTGATGCTCCTTGTTCTCTGGCTTCACACTTGGACTGGGATTCACACCAAGGCTTCCCTGGATCTTCAGCCTGCAAATGGCAGATTGTGAGATTTCTTGAGCTCCATAAATACTGTATGAGCCAATTCCTATAGTAAATCACAACCAATCGATGTGCCTTCCTCTCCCTCTCTCCATATATATCTATGTCTATACCGAGCAGTGCTCCGTCACTTCAGTCGTCACTCTTTGCAACTCTATGGACTATAGCCCATCAGGCTGCTCTGTCCATGGGATTATCCAGGCAAGAATACTGGACTGGGTTGCCATGCCCTCCTCCAGGGGATCTTCCCAACCCAGAAATCAAACCCGTGTCTTCTGCGTCTCCTGCATTACAAGGGCATATTCTTTACCACTGAACCCCTGGGGAGCCCATCTATACGAATACATTGATATTAGTAGAGTGATATCTGTTGATACATAGGTATTTGTTGTTTAGTCACTAAGTCGTGTTTGACTCTGCAACCCCATGGACTGTAACCCTCCAGGCTCCTCTGTCCATGGAAATTTTCCAGGCAAGAATACTGGGGTGGGTAGCCATTTTGTCCTCCAGGGACTCTTTCTGACCCAGGGATGGAACTGGTGACTCCTGCATCGGCAGGCAGATTCTTTACTGCTGAGCCACCAGGGAAGCCTGTATATAGACATAGATATATCTTATCTTCTATTAGTTGATTATGCTTCTCTACAGAACCCTGACTAATACACTCTGTATCTTCCAGGACTGCAGCTGGTAAACCCACATGGTATAGAAAAATTGTTACTCCTGCCTCTAGTAGTAACTGTCCTTCCATTATATGCTGGGAAATATACTAGAACCAGGAAGACAACAGTGAAGGCAAGAAGTACAATTCATGCCCTCATGGAGCAGCAGTCTCCAGTCAGAGAGAAAGCATGGATCAAATAATTACAAACACAAATATAAATACTTCATGAAAATCCTGATAAGTGCTGAGGAAGAGATGCACAGGTGTTAAACAGGGTAACCTGGCCTATTCTGAGACGGTACGGAAGAACTAAGGATTGAACTGACAACTGCGGGATAAGGAGTTAATGGGTAGACATGAAATGGATGAGACCTGCAGAGGGAAGAAGCATCCCCAGGGAAAGATACTCAGTCAGCAAATATTGATTTGAACTGTGGTGCTGGAGAAGACCCTTGAGAGTCCCGTGGACTGCAAGGAGATCAAACCAATCAGGCCTCAAGGAAATCAACCCAGAATATTCATTGCAAGGACTGATGCTGAAGCTGCAGCTCCAATACTTTGGCCACAGGAAAACTGAAAGGCCCTGGGGCTGAAGCACCATGCGCTGAGCTACAGCCGCCCCAAGACGGCATGAAGGCTCTTCCCCTCAGCTCCTGCACCAGGCTCTCTTCTTCACTCAACAACATTAAGCCTGGGTTTCAGAACCCCTCCAGGCAGTCAGCAAATATTGATTTGAACTGTGGTGCTGGAGAAGACTCTTGAGAGTCCCTTGGACTGCAAGGAGATCAAACCAGTCAGTCCTAATGGAAATCAACCCTGAATATTCATTGCAAGGACTGATGCTGAAGCGCCAATACCTTGGCCACCTGATGTGAAGAGCCAACTCATTGGAAAAAGACCCCAATGCGTTTGGAAAAAGCATCTTTCCTAATTGGAAAGACTAAGGGCAGGAGGAGAAGGGGGCGGCAGAGAATGAGATGGTTGGATGGCATCACCGCCTTGGTGGGCATGACTTTGAGCCAAACTCTGGGAGCTAGTGAAGGACAGGGAAGCCTGGGGTGCTGCAGTCTATGGAGTTGCAGAGAATCGGACACGACTGAGAAACTGAACAACAACCTGGAGTGGGCAATGCACTGTGGAGAGTCCTGCAAGGAATACTGAAGCCAGACAGCCTCCAATCTCAAGATGTTTACAGTCTAACGTGCTCAAGCTGACCTGCGGGTAATTACAAAAAAAAGCACCCCCCCTCCAGGCAGCATGGGGGTCTGGCTGAGAAATGGATGTTCCCAGTGAAGCTGAGATGGGGGAACTGGAAATTAGTGTGTTGACAGGGAAGGGAGAAAGATTTTCCAATTCTGTCACATGTGAGTTAAAATCCTCTGAAGAAATCTGGGACAATTATCTTTTCAAGATTGGAGTTAGAAGAACTGGGCCGGCTCAGAGACCCGGGTCAAGACACACAGGCAGTACCCTCCCCAGGTGGCAAGCCCTGCCCTTGTGGAATCATTGTTTCCCCTGCCCCAGCTTCTGGAGAGGCCTGCTGTGGAGAGAAGGGAGCTGGGTATACCATCTTGCATTTGCTGATGCAATATCTGGAGGCCCTCCCACTGCCCTTGGGCCCCTCAGGCAAATGCTGCCCTATTTCCTATAACATGTGGGTTAAATGACCCAAGCCAGTGGCCTTGCAGTATCTTTTATCCAGAGAATAATGGTTATTTAAAAAAAATGTGGAAGGAAGAAGAAGAGCTCTAAAGAGTATGTTTCTCCCCACTAGCCCAAGTGATCCTGGCATGACCCAGAGAGAGCTTTCCGCAGGGTGACCTTCAACCAGGCAGTTACTCTGTCACTAGAAAGCTGATCTGCCATGAAGAGGGACATATTCTCAGAGTCCATGGCACTTCAGTAAAGTAAAAAATGAGAACATATAAATACTCATGTCTTCTGATGCAGTGATTCCAGACCTGGCAATTTGTCCCAAGGGGAAAAAAGATTTATTTTGGCTCTGCCATGTGGCATGCAGGATCTTAGTTCCCTGACCAGAGACTGAACCTGTGCCCCCTGCAGTGGAAGCAAAGAGTCAACCTACTGGACTCCCAGGGAAGTCTCAAAATAACTTTTTTAGATATACACACTTAGGGCTCTTTGTTGCAGAGGAAAAGAAGGAATCAATCTAATAATAGAAAATATTAAATCAGCAGATATCAGCCCAGCAGACTCATGTGTTTGTGGGCTTTGATGCCACTGATATGATCACGTTTTTGCTCTGGGTAGTGGACACTGGAAGGCTGCCTTCATTCCCACTTCCCCAAAGCACTCTGATTTCCACCTGGGTGATCATTTTCCCACAAAACATGGTGTCTCGGTAGAATGCGTGTGCCTGCTTCTTACCAGGAAACCCAAAGAGAGCTGTGGAGGCTCCTGCTAATCCCTCCTCTCAGGCCTGCCACTGCCAAAAGCTGGGCACGTGACTGCCCTCAGCCAACCACACTCTCTTTCCCAGGACTTTGACTCTTGAGCCTAGTAAAACATAGACTGGCTTTACTGTCTGTCCAGCCAAGAGTGTTGAAAGAGACCTGCTGCCTGGCAGGCTACCCAGCTTCTTATTGCCAGGATGGTTCTTCAGTCTTCCTTTAGCACCCCACATACTTTGCTTAAGTTGCCAAATTCAGGGGTTTTTTGTTTTGTTTTTTGCAACCCAGAAAGAATGATATTTACCTACAATGGCAGAAGACAACGAACCTTCAGGGAAATTGTAGGGCACTTGGAACTGGTTATCTGGCTGAGCTAGAAGAGAAAACTGTTTGTTGTTTACTTGCTAGGTTGTGTCCTACTCTTTTTGCAACTCCATGCACTGTAGCCTCCCAGGCTCCTCTGTCCATGGGATATTTCCAGCAAGAACACTGGAGTGGGTTGCCATTTCCTTCTCCAGGGGATCTTCCCAACACGGGGATAGAATTCTGGTCTCCTGCATTGCAGGCGAATCCTTTACTGACTGAGCCACCAGGGAAGCCCAGTTATCTATTGGAGCATCTGACTCCTGGCGCAAGGCTCCCCTGCACTTTCTTGCTCTGGCTTGTTAACCACGAGGTCCTCATATTCCAAAATGTGAAGCAATGAGATGACTGGGCCTCCACTAGCCTGAACCTCTGAAAGACTATGAGAAGCAGATACACTCATTGACTTGCATAAATTAAGTAACTTGAATAAGAAATAAACTCTTGTGGGGTAAGCAACAGGATTTGGGAGTTGACTGTTACCATGGTATAGCCTGTCCTATCCTAACACAGAAGAATTCCAAGATCCTAGGAAGGGGGAAGAATGTCACTAATAGCACTGAATAATACATGCGAGAAGGCCAATTTTCAAAAAATTTAGTTTCCTTTATTTAATGGATACAGAGATTTGTTTGGGACAATGACAGAATTCTGCCAATAGTGATGATGGTTGAGTAACATTGTGAATGCTCTCAATGCTACTGAGTTGTACACTTAAAAATGGTTTCAGTGATAAATTTTATGTTTTGTATATTTTGCCACAATTTTTTCTATCAAAATCTTCCAGTAATGCTATGGGTTGGAAATATAGGCATTCATATATTGTTGTTGAGAAAATAAATAGGTACTTCTTTCTGGATGAAATTTTGGTGATAAAAACAAGGCCTTTGATAGGAAGCCCTTTGAGTCATTTATTCTTCTTCTGGAAATTTGACCTAAAATTAAAAAAATAACTTACAAAGTTTTATATAAAATTATCATGGCCCCAGCACAGTTTTTAAAAGCTAAAAGTGGGAAACAGTGGGCCACAGGGAATTGGTCATATAATTTAAGGTATATGCATATAATTGAACATCTATTTCTGCTTTATTGACTATGCCAAAGCCTTTGACTGTGAGGATCACAATAAACTGTGGAAAATTCTGAAAGAGATGGGAATACTAGACCACCTGACCTACCTCTTGAGAAACCTATATACAGGTCAGGAAGCAACAGTTAGAACTGGACATGGAACAACAGACTGGTTCCAAACAGGAAAAGGAGTNAAGAGATGGGAATACTAGACCACCTGACCTACCTCTTGAGAAACCTATATACAGGTCAGGAAGCAACAGTTAGAACTGGACATGGAACAACAGACTGGTTCCAAACAGGAAAAGGAGTATGTCAAGGCTGTATATTGTCACCATGCTTATTTAACTTATATACAGAGTACATCATGAGAAACGCTGGGCTGGAAGAAGCACAAGCTGGAATCAAGATTGCCAGGAGAAATATCAATATCCTCAGATATGCAGATGACACCACCTTTATGGCAGAAAGTGAAGAGGAACTAAAAAGCCTCTTGATGAAAGTGAAAGAGGAGATTGAAAAAGTTGGCCTAGGGGCTTCCCTGGTGGTCCGGTGGTTAGGACTCTGGGCTTGCAATGCAGAGGACCCAGGTTCAATCCCCGATCTGGGAAGTAAGATCCCACATGCCGCACAGCGTGGCCAATAGATAAATAAATTAAAAAAAAAAAAAATTTTAAAAAAAAAGAAAAAGTTGGCCTAAAGCTGAACATTCAGAAAATGAAGATCATGGCATCTGGTCCCATCACTTCATGGGAAATAGATGNATCTCTTTTATAGCCTCTGCTGCTGCTAAGTCGCTTCAGTTGTGTCCAACTCTGTGCGACCCCATAGACGGCAGCCCACCAGGCTCCTCCTTAGTGCCTGGGATTCTCCAGGCAAGAACACTGGAGTGGGTTGCCACTTCCTTCTCCAATGCATGAAAGTGAAAAGTGAACGTGAAGTCACTCTGTCATTTCTGGCTCTTAGCGACCCCATGGTCTGCAGCCTACTAGGCTCCTCCATCCATGGGAATTTCCAGGCAAGAGTACTGGAGTGGGGTGCCATTGCCTTCCTCGTTTATAGCCTCTAGATGCATTCATACAGTATATCACATAAATAAGAAGATATTTAAATCTGAATTTATGGTAACAAAAATGATTCTTATACTGCATACTTAGCAAGTAGAAAAAATAAATAAATAAATCTCCTAATATTTCAAGGAATTTAGGCCTTTTAAGTCTTGCCAGATTAGAACAGGTTAAACTTTTTTTTGCAATGACTGATAAGAATTTCCTAAGCTTCTTATCAGTTTTTAACTTGTTTGAAAAAAGTAGTTACAAGAGCAGGAAGTAAGATGCTTGGCAAGCTCGGTGACTAATATCCAGTTTCTAATTTACAGTTTGACTTTTAAACGTTGAGCTTAAAAGTTAGTTCTTAGAATTTTACGTTTCATGTGTTTCTTGTTAGTTATGGAATGAAGTGATCAAAGGAAAATAAATTCTACATTCATAACTGCATTGCTTTTCTATTCAGCCTCAGAGATCTTCACCCAAGAACACACTGATACCATTCAGAAGTTTAAGAAGTCATCTCTCTTTCTTTACATAACTGAAGCATAGGTACTATTCAAGTTATCAGTGCATTTTCACTGAAAAGGAAAACAAACAAGTGAAAAGCAGAATATTAAGCTCCTAAGTAGCAGAAGAAACCACAAGGCAATCAGAAATGATCCGAAAGCCAAGCTTGCAATTTTTTCGTGAATTAAGTAATAAGGTCAACCACAAAAGGTGTCAGGTATGCAATAAAATACGCTGGCTTCAGCACATTCCTTTGTTTTAACACTTGGTTTTGACATTAAGGCAAGGAGACTGCCCTTAAAAACCCACATATTGAATACTGAGAACATGACATNTGAATTAAGTAATAAGGTCAACCACAAAAGGTGTCAGGTATGCAATAAAATAGGCTGGCTTCAGCACATTCCTTTGTTTTAACACTTGGTTTTGACATTAAGGCAAGGAGACTGCCCTTAAAAACCCACATATTGAATACTGAGAACATGACATTTCACCAGACTTTGTTGCAAAACTAGAATTGTGTGAGAACATTGCCACTTTGTTCCTTTGGAACATAAAGCAGAAATTTACCAAACAAAGGTTGGCATGAAAGGCAGGAAGATCTGATTATGTGCTTATGAGCTTAAGTCTTTCTTCTTTTTATTTTTTTCATCTGGCATTCTTTGAGAACAAACTAAAATTCTCTTGTTTTCTGGACAGAAAGAGAGAGAGGTTGAAATTACCTAANAAAATAGGCTGGCTTCAGCACATTCCTTTGTTTTAACACTTGGTTTTGACATTAAGGCAAGGAGACTGCCCTTAAAAACCCACATATTGAATACTGAGAACATGACATTTCACCAGACTTTGTTGCAAAACTAGAATTGTGTGAGAACATTGCCACTTTGTTCCTTTGGAACATAAAGCAGAAATTTGCCAAACAAAGGTTGGCATGAAAGGCAGGAAGATCTGATTATGTGCTTATGAGCTTAAGGCTTTCTTCTTTTTATTTTTTTCATCTGGCATTCTTTGAGAACAAACTAAAATTCTCTTGTTTTCTGGACAGAAAAAGAGAGAGGTTGAAATTACCTAATGTAGAATATGAGCTTCTACCAGTATCAAAACAAGGAAATCAACTCCAGGCTTAGTTGCAGTGAATGTATGCAGTAGGCTACGGGTGCCCATTTTGTTCATCTGCATAGGTGGGTTGGGTCTGTATACCACATCTGTTGCTTTTGCTGTTGTTTAGTCACTCAGTCATGGCCGACTCTTTGCAACCCCATAGACTGTCACCTACCAGAGTCCTCTGTGCATGGGATTTCCCAGGCAAGAATGCTGGAGTGAGTTGCTATTGCCTTCTCCAGGGGATCTTCCCAACACAGGGACTGAACCCATGTTTGCTGCACTGCAGGCGGATTCCTTAATGCTGAGCCACCTGGGTGTATCTAGCAAATAAAAAAATAAAAATGGTAATGACATCAATAAAAAAACCTCTCTAAGAGTGTGAACAAAGAGAAAATCATTTGCTCCTAGATATTTAGTCAAATCTAAGGTGGAATTTCTCTCCCTGAATTTACTATGGTTCTCAATTAGGAATTATAAAGCTTTGGAGGGTGTTACAAGAAAACTATCCTAAAGTCAAAGTTGCTTGTTTTCTTCATGACAGTTAATTTTATTTACTTTTAAAATGTAAAGGGTATTTACTCGTTTAATTTACCTGTGCCAAGTATTTTGTTCTGACATTTGAACTCTTAGTTGTGGCGTATGGGATCTAATTCCCTGACCAGGGACTGAACCTAGACACTGGAAGCTCAGGGTCTTAGCCGCTGGACCACCAGGGAAGTCTCAACGCTTAATTTTAAAATTAAGCTTTGCACAAAATAGAGAATAAATATTTCATTGATTAAAAAATGAACAAATTCCAGCTCAAGTCTCTCATCCATCGATGACAAAATTAACAGATCTGCCCCCTCTGTGTAGGTAGGGGCTACTTCAGTGATATTTACAATCACAGAGGAGTAAAAGGAGCACCTGTTTGCCAATATACAGTCATCAAAGCCACACAAATAATTAACCCTAAACAAACTGAATAACTCTTATTTGGCCCCTAGATACATCCTGAAATTAAAAAGGCTTACTATTGTCAAGTCGCTAAGTTGTGTCTGACACTTTTCCATCCCATGGACTGCAGCACCCTAGGCTCCTCTGTCCTCCACTATCTCCTGGACTTTGCTCAAATTCATGTTCACTGATGCATGGACAGGAATGGATAGAATCAGTGATGCTATCTAACCATCTCATCCTCTGCCACTCCCTTCTCCTTTTGCCTTCAGTCTTTCCCAGCATCCTCTTTTCCAATAAGTACGCTCTTCAAATCCAGGGGCCAAAATATTAGAGCTTCACCTTCAGCATCTGTCCTTTCAATGAAAACCCAGGACTGATTTCCTTTAGGACTGACTGGTTTGTGCTCTGTACAGTCCAAGGGACTTTCAAGAGTCTTCTCCAGCACGACAATTCTAAAGCATCAGTTCTTCAGTGCTCAGCCTTTTTTATGATCCAACTCTCACATCTGTACAGGACTACTGGAAAAACCATAGCTTTGACTATATGGACCTTGGTCAGCAAAGTGATGTTTCTACTTTTAATACACTGTCACAGCTTTCCTTCCAAGGAACACTATAGCAGCAGCATCTTTTAGGATTTTAAATAATTCAGCTGGAATTGCATCATCTTCACTAGCTTTGATCATAGTAAACGATTCCTAAGGCCAACTTGACTTCACACCCCACGATGTCCAGCTCTAGGTGAGTGACACATCATTGTGGTTATCCAGGTCACTAAGACATTTTTGTACAGTTCTTTGGTGTATTTTTGCCACCTCTTAATCTCTTTTGCTTCTGTTAGGCCCTTGCCATTTCTGTCCTTTATTGTGCCCATCTTTGCATGAAATGTTCCCTTGATATCTCCAGTTGTCTTGAAGAGATCACTAGTCTTTCTCATGCTATTGTTTTCCTCAATATCTTTGCATTGTTCATTTAAGAAGGCCTTCTTATCTCTCCTCTCTAGTCTCTGGAATATTCACTAATGTACTGAAAATAAATTTCTTGGGGATGGGGGGCGCCTCACTGGCATGTCAGTGGTCGGGGCTCTGTGCTTCAACTGCAGGGCGTATGGGTTCCATTCCCGACTGGGGAATTAAGATCCCGCATGCCACACTGGCAAAGAAAATAGAGAGAGAGAATTTCTTGGACTCTGTCCTTATTCCTGCACTTAGTTGCTGAGTCCCCTTTCCACTTAAAAGCCTAAAACTTAACCTTTTGTGTGAACTTTGCAATTTACAGATTAAACTCAGTCAATCCAGGGCTTCTCCCCCTCTCCATTTTCCTTCTCTTTTCCAGGGATTTACATGTTGTTCTGACCTCAGAGGCCCCTAGTCCAGGATCTGCTGAGCTGGGTGATTCCCTGGTCTGGTCGCCAGCTCCCGTGCTTTGCTGCCCCATGTCTCCATCCACCTCTGCCAAGTTTGCCCTGAGTACAGGGGCCCTCTCATTCTGCCATCCCCCCTCAGCCACTCCTGGGTGCTTTGGGGAGCTCAGGAAACTGCTGGATGCTCACTGTCCTGCAGGGTGCGGGGAAATGTCTTAGTCATCCACGGAGGTCTGCTAGAAGCAAGCTGAGGATCCTTTCTACCCTCTGTATTCCTGCAGGGAATTTCTCATCTTCTCAGTTGACTGAGGAGAGTGGACAGAGGGTACAATCTTTGCTTAGGCACCTAAGTATAAGTGCTAGTTGCTTCAGTTGTGCCCCCATGGACTGAGGCCCATCAGGCTCCTCTGTCCATGGGGATTCTTTAGGCAAGAATGCTGGGTTAACATTTCCTTCTCCAGGGGATCTTCCTGACCCAGGGATTGAACCCAGGACTCCTGCCTTGCAGGCAGATTCTTTACCATCTGAGCCATCAGGGAAGCCCCTGTCAGCTTCTAAATTCTAGTCACCTGCCCTCAGATTTTCTTCTTTTTGTTTCCTTTCCATAGCCAACTTCATACTTCCTCTTTGGTTTATGATGTAAATGTTCTGAGTCCTCCCAAGTGTTTATTCATGTAGAACTCAAAAACACATGATTCCTCTTTCAAGAAACCTGCCCTATAAGAAAAGCCTACTATTTCAGCTTTGATGTTAAAATCCTATTCGGAAACTTAGTTGTTCTCTTCATTCTGGGCCACGGGCACTCATTCTAGAGTGATGACTGCTATTGATTAAGTAAAGGGGGAAATGGTAATCAGGAGAGATAGAAACCCCCTAGTGGGCATTTGGAAACGTGCAGGACATTTTTAGTGGTCACAGTGACTTAGGGATTTGGTGGGTGAGGGTAAGGACGGTAAATACCCTGCAATTGCAGTACAATCCCATGCAAAATACCAATAGTTTCCTGCTGACAAATGCCAAAGACATTCTTTGGGGGCTTTTCCAGCCTCTGGCCTCATCTCTCTTACTCTACGGGAAGGCTCCAGGGCCCTCTTTGCTCACCTCTGAGAGCCTGACTCCTTTCCTGCCCACAGTTCATGGGACTAGCTTGAGTCCTCAGGTAGTCCTTGCATCTCTCCAACCTGAGCTGTTTGGGGGAGGAGCAAGATGCTGGATGGGAGGTACATTTAGCTATCTCTTTAATTTCCCGTTCCTCTTCCACCCGTGTAGTGCTTTGAGTTTTTGCCTCTGAGCTTGCTTGACCAGTCCCCTACACATAAAATTTACCAATGTTCTTCTTGTTCCTCAACCCCACTCCTATTATTGCTATGTGCAAGAGAAAATGTGAAACAGCCTATATTTTAGTCTCATCGCCAAGCATGATTATGGGCCAGTCTTTTAACCCCACAGCTTAGTTTTCTCATTTGTAAAAATGAAAGCATGAGGCTAAATGATCTCTAACAGCATGTCAGCTCTGTGCTTCTACAGAAAAAAAAAAATAGCATTTGTTCTGCATTTCGAACACACTTTACATTTCTTTCTTGACAAAGGTCCTTTAGCCTCTTTTGTTCATAATTTAGAAGTAAACTCTTCAGAGGAAATGGCAATAATGAAACTAGATTACCATGTCATTTTGTGGCAAGTGTTGGTTAATTATTGAGCTATATATAGCAAAATATATATACCTATATTTTGTTATTCTGTGTTTCACAAAGGATCAATCTCTCATCTTTCTTAATACATTCAGGAAATATTTATAATCATCTGTTGTGTGTCAGGTGTTATTCTAGATACAACAGTGTTGAAAACATAACAGTAAACAAAATAAACTCAGTGTTTTCATAGAGCTCACGTTCTAGATTATCAGTTCTCAACGTGTGGCCTCTGAAAAATATCTCAGGGTATCCAAAGGGTCAAAACATTTTATTAACACTACTAAAGCATTATTTGACTTTTTCGGTGTGTTCACATGTGTACTGATGGTACCAAAAAAATGGTGGGTTAAATTAAGTGCCTTAGCATGAATCAAGGCTGTGGTGCCAGTTGCTAGAAGTTACTGTATTTCCTCCACTGCACATTTAGAAAAAAAAAGCCAGTTTCCTTTAAGCACTCATTCACAGAGCAATACAAACTATTACTTGTATTATTATTGATAATTAATAATATATAATATATTCTATTATTATTATTGAGCTTCTCTGGTAGCTCAGATGGTAAAGTGTCTGCCTACAATGCGGGAGACCTGGGTTCAATCCCTGGGTCGGGAAGATCCCCTGGAGAAGGAAACAGCAACCCACTCCACCATTCTTGCCTGGAAAATCCCATGGATGGAGGAGCCTCGGGGGCTATAGTCCATGCGGTCTCAAAGAGTCGGACACGACTGAGCAACTTCACTTCACTTCACAAATTATTAACTTTTATATACAGTGGTTGTCTTGAGGAAATCACATGTGATTATTTAAATTGTATGCTAAACTAGTCAATTTTTTAAATGAAATCTCATTCTTCCTGAAAGAACAGCTGAAAGATGAACTATGGTTTCCTAGACTTGAAAACGGGCAGACTTTTTTTTGGAAATGAGCCAGGTAATTCTGACACTTCCAGGAAAATAACTGGCAGTATTTGTTGCCAATGATAAAATTCAAACTTTCAAGCAAAAAATAGAATTTTGAAAAAATCTATATCTACCACTGTTAGTTTGATAGCTTCCCAAAACACAAAAATTCTGATGAGATTGGTGGCAATATTAGCAAATGTGATTTTTCAATGTTGTGTAATGAAGTGTGCCCACATTTGGAAGATCTATATAGCTCAGTNTTATTACACAAGTAACGCATGCCCAAGGCAGAATGATAGACCACACAACTGAGTAAATTAAGAAAATTAAAATCACTTATTTAAATACATTAAAATTTTCCCTGCTTCTATAATGTTTATATTTCAAATTAGGGCTAAAATTCTAATTAATGAAAAATTGGAGGGCGCACATTTGTTTGATGTGTGGCTGTGCTGTGATTACATGGATTCTTCGGTGGAAAAGCACAGGGGACGCAGTGCGGGGCTGGTCCCAGCTCTTAACAGCTGTACAGCCTTGAGGAAGCTACTCAACCTCTCAGAGCCTCAGTCTCCCCTTGAAAATGTGGCATTAAAATACCTACTTTACAGCATATTTAGGAGAATTAATGAGTTTAAAAGTGTACAGCAGACTTGTGGTTGCCAAGGGAGGGGGTTGGGGGGTAAGGATTGGGAGTCTGGGATTAACAGATGCAAACTGTTATCTACAGAATGGATAAACAGCAAGGTCCTACTGTGTCACGCACAAGGAGATATGTTCCATATCCTGTGATAAACCGTAATAGAAAAGGATGAGAAAGAAGGCATATACATGTATAAATGAATCATCGTGTTGTATAGGAGAAATTAATACAACATTGTAAATCAATTAAACTTTGGTAAAATAAATTTTAAAAAAAACATGTGTTTAGGCTTCTTCATATAAGCAGACATTTTTAAGAATATTAATTTACTTTCCCTTCAGAAGGAGTAAACCCTTTAGCTCAACTTTCTTTCACTCAGTTAATATTCCCAGTGTTGTCTCCAAACAGCATTTTTGAACTTGGCCTTCATTTTCAGTGGTGCAACTGACTTTTTAGAGAAATTCAACAGCACGTTCTTTTGAGAAATGAAGGACCTCACATTGTGAACAACAACCCTCCAAAGGATTAATTTAGTAAAACGGAATGTTTGATTTCTGTGTCAACTGAAAATAGTTAAGATCCATTAAAAATTAAAATATTCTACCCAGTTGGCCATTAAACATGTCAATGTTCAAGCATGAAAACTGCTGGTAAACGGCAGGGAACTGGGAGCCAGTTCACACAGAGGTATTTTAACAAGCACAGAGCGAGACCAACAGAGCAAGGTGGAGACGGGGAGTGAGAAGAGAGCCCCTGGTGGCTCAGCCCCTTCTGTGCGTTCACTGGTGGCGGTGCTAAGGAAGGAGAGGAAAGTGATTTATACCTGATAAATGTTTTCCTCCGTTTCGGGATCACGGATTGGCTCGTGTCCAGCCTCAAACACAATGTACTACGACAGCAGCAGCCAGAGAGGAAAAGTTAAGGAGAAAATGAAAGAGGAAAAAAAAAAGCATTTGGAATTCAGGATACAAATTGTAGTAAGCATTAAAGACACAGGCACAAGAGAAAACACCCAAGGGACATTACTGATGTTCTACGTGGCCTGGCACATTCCTGCCTCTTCTAAGGAAAATCGCCATGGTCCGATGGTCAGCCTTTTAGTCAGGACTGCGTAGGCACTGCAGACCTTTCTGGAGACCTTCCTTCAGCGGCACTGATCTCAGCAGTGTCTCCCTGTGCGGGAACTGCTGTGTGGGGATGATGTCTCCTGGGACTCCAACTTTGCCAACTCTGGGTTACAGCGGTCTCTCCCCTTTGCTCCCTAAGGCCCACAGTCCTAAGCCAATTCTGATGTGCTCAAAAGTCGCAAACGCCTTCATCTCATGCATATCACCTTACTTTACATTCTCAGTTTTAAATACTGAAGTCAAATTTTCCATATACACGTTTCAGACTCTAAAAGACTGGGCCATTTCAAAAAGGACGATGTTCTTCACTCTCCGAGCCCATGAGCCAGGGTCTGAACTCATACTATAGACGAATCCACACCCCTGGTATTCTAAAGCAAAGCCTGGCATCAAAGGCACCTTTGACTTTTATTTACATCCATGTTAGATACTTCTTCTCTTTCAAATTATTCAGATTCTATTAATTTCTTATCCATATTATTTTCTTTTCATCATAGCAGTGGCAGCTTTCGTGTGAAACTATGCATTCTGTGAAACTACAGAATGCATGTGTGACACACATATATAGAACCCACGTGTGTCCCAGTTAGAAATGTACATTTCAGATGGTCTTTTATGTCCCATAAGTCAAATGTTTGGCTGCTTTCTCTCCTTGGGAATAAGCATAGAGCGGGAGAGGCCTCCTCTCTCATCTGCATCTGTTAAAACAGAGCATATATTTGAACCCAAGAGAAGCCATCTCTACCCACTCTTAGGCTGCAACCTTGAAGAAAGTGCAGAGAAAGCTACGGGCAGGCACATCTGTGGGATCTCCTGTTCCCTCACTCACAAAAGCCCCTCTGGCATGAGCCAGGGAGTCAGGGGGGCAGCCTGGACAATCAGGGGCCAGAGAGACTTCTCTTCACAGTCCTTTCCCCAGCTCACAAACCATCCTTTGGATGTGTGTGCAAATGTTGCCAAAATGTCAGTCCCCATCTCTGGTTCTTAACTCACTGAAGCCACCTCATTATTCAGTCTCTCTAATGAACTCAGAATATTCAAGGGACTCTTGCAAACATTCAGCTCTGGGATCAAACTTACACAGATTGCTGAGAAGGCTGAAGCAGGGGCAAGAAGGGAGAAGCCTATTTCTAAATCCCATGCTACTGATGCCGGCCAAACTTCTGTTAGTTTTTATGGAAATTTGCTCCTGGAGGGCTTGGCAGGCCTCATCCTCAGAAATAATCTTGGTCCTTCTCCAGGCTCTGCAGCCAGCGGAGACAAAATGCCTATACCACAGGCCCAGGCCTTTCCTGACCCTCAACCCCAACTAGTTTCCAAAATTACCTGGTATACAGGATCTTCAACGTCCTCTTCCAGAATTGTCTACAGCAGAGTGAGGGAAGGGAGGATGAAAAGCAGAGGATATAAAGCGAGAGATGTGAGACTGTACTCAGAAATTACAGGACAGTGAAGAAACCAGCTCTAGGTAGGAGAGGCTGGTGGGTTATTAAGGCAGGAAACTGGCAGGAAAAAAAAAAACGAAAACCCTTGTAGCCGCCCCACCCCAACTGTTAACAAGAAGCAAATGCAATTGACTTTCCTTAGATCTCCTTCCCTGAAATCTTCCCCAGTTTTAAGACTTCACTTTCTCTCATATGTCTAGAATCTCAGAGAATAGGGATCATTTCTAATGGCATGTTTTCGGTGCCTGTAATTTACACAGGAACCTTTCATCTTTGTTTATTTCTACTTGGCAGCAGGAGGAGAAGCCTTGACTGTCAGTTTTCATATCTGTTTATTTTAAGCCCCTGCTGTCTCTGGTACCAGGATAAATTCACAGGTATACCTGATACACAGCTTGTTCACACTGCTTATCCTTTTGTGCCTTTTTTTCCAATTCTTCTCTTTGCTTCAATTCATAAATAAGTTGAAAGAGATCTCTCAAGTCCAGAATAACAGGTTCGGCCTAGAGTAAAAGGTGGTAAAGCACATGAAGAAGGGGATGGTTACTGAGCTGCAGCGACCAATTTTTGTTTTTGCTGGCTACAACCCACAGCCCTTCCTTTTTCTATTAAACTGAAAGCATTCCATCTTTAATTAATTCTACCTTGTTATATTGGTTTAGCAAATTGCATCTAGGCTAAAGTTCATTTCTTCAACTAATTATATTTGCAAATTCATAATAATCATAAGCATAAAAGGCACTGCTTTTATTTATTAGTAATTTCGAATACAATAAAATTAGGGTAGGCCTTATGCAAAACAGCTATTTGTTTTCTCTTATTTTCTTTTTAAATGAGGCTAGCAACACAAGGAAACTTATTTGTACGGTGTGCCTCCATCCAGCTTAATCAGAAAGGAAAATAATTAGTCATTACGAAATACCCATTAGAAAAAGCAACAACACAACTGGATGGGCGTGAGCCTGTTTCTTTGCTCTGAGGCTGTTTATCTTTTCTAGATGGGAAGCTGAGTGTCAGCATCGCTGAGCCACATGTCACAATCGGCCCCCGAAGACTAATAGTGTGACTGTGCTATCCCAGAAAAGGTACAAGGAAAAGCATCCTCCTTGGAGGGGGCTACTCACCGCTTGGGCTGTTTTTATGGCCACAAATCTGTGATTCCCTTCCTTCCCACAAACGTATCCGAAGGCCCGGTGATCTGTGATATCCTTTGCGATGTAGGAAATTTCGTGAACAGCATGATGATGCTGAAGGGCCTGTGAGAGACAAAAAGAAGAGCCTGTTTCAGGGGACTTTTCCTCTGAGCTGTTGATCAATAAGAGATGTGTTTCTGCTACGTGTGAACAAGCCCAGAGGGCTTTGGAAAAGCTGTTTGGTCCAGATGGAAGGAAAAAAAGAGCTGTGCCTGCCCTTGAGAAATGGAGGCTTCCTTCGATGGTCTTGATGCTGTGACCAGAGAGATAACAGGACTGTTCAGATGCTGAGTGAGCACCTGTGATGGTGGCTCTTTCTTCAGCTTGCTGGGCCCAGTCAGCCTCACTCAGTAGTATAGGCTCCTTCTACATCTTTCCTCGTGACACAGCCCAGTCTAAGTTCTGCAGTGATATTTAGTACACTCACATAACCAGGGCCTCTGCTTGTCCTGCTGGACGGGGTGCACTGTACAAAGACCAGGGGCGCCCTTTGCATTCAGAGAACCACAGATGTACACANGAAGACTCTTGAGAGTCCCTTGGACTGCAAGGAGATCCAACCAGTCCATTCTAAAGGAGATCAGCCCTGGGATTCCTTTGGAAGGAATGATGTTAAAGCTGAGGCTCCAGTACTTTGGCCACCTCATGCAAAGAGTTGACTCATTGGAAAAGACTCTGATGCTGGGGGGGATTGGGGGCAGGAGGAGAAGGGGATGACCGAGGATGAGATGGCTGGATGGCATCACGGACTCAATGGACGTGAGTCTGAGTGAACTCCAGGAGATGGTGATGAACAGTGAGGCCTCACGTGCTGCAATTCATGGGGTCGCAAAGAGTCGGACATGACTGAGCGACTGAACTGAACTGAACTGATATAGCTCAGTGAACTGTCTTCCAAATGACCAATGCATGATGCTACAAAGTCATGCATATGTTAAAGATCCATTAAAGTTGTGAGACAGACATGAAATTTAAATGTAACAGTATGAAAAGAACTTTTCAACATGTTTCAAATGTTGGGATAGCAAAGAGTCAGACACAACTGGGCAACTAACACTTTCACTTCCATGTATTTTCCAGTAGTCATGTACAGATGTGAGTGTGGACCATAAAGAAGGCTGAGCACTGAAGAATTAGATGCCTTTGAATTGCGGTGCTGGAGAAGACTCTTGAGAGTCTCTTGGACTGTAAGGAGATCAAACCAGTCAATTCTAAAGAAAATCAACCCTGAATATTCACTGGAAGGACTCATGCTGAAGCTCCAGTACACTGGCTACCTGATGCAAAGTGCAGACTCATTGGAAAAGACCCTGATGCTGATTGAGGGCAGGGGAGAACGGTGCAACAGAGGATGCGATGGCTGGACAGCATCATCAACTCAACAGGAATGAACCTAAGCAAACTCCTGGAGATAGTGAAGGACAGGGAAGCCTGGTGTGCTTCAGTCCAGAGTCAGACACAGCTTAGTGACCAAACAACAACAACTTGCATAACTGTGGTGAGCCAGTGATAGGGGCCTGGCTGTCTGCAAACAAAAATGTTATTGCTCTTTTTACATTTGTCCACTGAACTTATCAAAAGCATTGAGCAGAAAACACAGACATAGGTGATTCATTCTTCCAGTGTTCCTTCTCAGTGCTCTTTTTATAATACAGATGTGGTCATGTTTGGTTTCTCATTGTTTGACATTGTTTGGACAGTCCAGAATGTTAGTCATATGGAGAATTCCTGATGTACATAATATATCCATAGTCCTGGATACATAATATATATTATATATGTGTAAATTTTATTTCTGAATCTTCTAGAACAAAATAGTCAAAGCTTTCTCAGGATAAATATTCAAAACATGAAAACTGTATTTTCCAGTATACAAATGGTGTGTTTATCATTGCTGAATTTTTGGAAATACTTTCTAGAATACATACTTGCCTTTCTCCTCTCTTTAAGCTTTGAAGTTTTTATCAAAGAGCCTGTCTGTGGGACCTCCTTGGTGGTCCAGTGGTGAAGACTCTGTGTTCCCAGTGCAAGGGGCCCAAGTTCAATGCTGGTCAAGAAACTAGATCCCACATATTAGTAACTAAGATCTGGCACAGCTAAATAAGTAAATAAATAAAAATAAATATAAAAAGGCTTGTTTGTGGCTTACAGTTGAGATTTTGAAAGCAGTTTTTAATCCCAAGAATTAGTTTCTTGTGTTCCTTCTCAGACTAAGCACCAAAGTGTTAGCTGCTCATCATGGCAACCTACTCCAGTATTCCTGCCTGGAGAATCCCATGGACAGAGGAGCCTGGCAGGCTCCTAAGTTGCACAGAATTGGACACAGTGGAAGCCACTTTACATGCACGCATGCAAGTACACACCCATCCAGCTCTTTGTGACCCCGTGGACTGTAGTCCATCAGGCTCCTCTGTCCATGGGATTCTACAGGCAAGAATACCAGAGCGGGTTGCCATTCCCTTCTCTAGCCGTTCCCTACCCAGGTATTGAACCCAGGTCTCCTGGATTGCTAGCAGATTCTTAACCATGTGAGCAACCAGGGAAGCCTAAAAAAGAAGGCAAAACTAGGCTTTCTTCATCAACTATACCAATAAAAAAATGTAATGGGGAAAAAAATTTCTTCACAGTTTTCCTTGGCAGAGTTTTCCTTTTCTCCTGTGTAGACCATTACTTAACTCTCTTGTGACATTTGTAAGTTTTTTGATACTGAAGAATTATTTGTGTAAGTTCTTGATGAATAAAATAAATGTGTATGATTATTGAGATGATGACTGTTGCTTCTGACATATTTATTATAGTAATCCAGATATAACTATGCTAGACACCTCAAATTACATAGGATGCTTATTTCTGAAATGATAATGGTTCTAGCCAGATGAATTTTTTTTTTAAGTTCATTGATCTATTTTCAGACTTCATGCTGTAACTAGCCTTTAAGAAACTATTCCTTGTTGAATACTGTTTCAAAGAAAAATATCCTCAAATATACAAAAATGTTATTACTCTTCACTTTTATAGCAACATATTTATGTCAGACTGGGTTTTCTTTATAAAACTACTAAAGCAACATATTGCATTCATAAAATAGGAAGATATGAGAATGTTTGATTATGTTAGATATTAATGAGATTTGAAAATGTGAAACAGGGACTTCCTTGGCAGTCCAGTGGTTAAACTCTGCCATTCCACTGTAGGGGGTGCGGCTTTGATCTTTGGTAGGGGAAGTGAGATCCTNGGTATACAGGATCTTCAACGTCCTCTTCCAGAATTGTCTACAGCAGAGTGAGGGAAGGGAGGATGAAAAGCAGAGGATATAAAGCGAGAGATGTGAGACTGTACTCAGAAATTACAGGACAGTGAAGAAACCAGCTCTAGGTAGGAGAGGCTGGTGGGTTATTAAGGCAGGAAACTGGCAGGAAAAAAAAAAACGAAAACCCTTGTAGCCGCCCCACCCCAACTGTTAACAAGAAGCAAATGCAATTGACTTTCCTTAGATCTCCTTCCCTGAAATCTTCCCCAGTTTTAAGACTTCACTTTCTCTCATATGTCTAGAATCTCAGAGAATAGGGATCATTTCTAATGGCATGTTTTCGGTGCCTGTAATTTACACAGGAACCTTTCATCTTTGTTTATTTCTACTTGGCAGCAGGAGGAGAAGCCTTGACTGTCAGTTTTCATATCTGTTTATTTTAAGCCCCTGCTGTCTCTGGTACCAGGATAAATTCACAGGTATACCTGATACACAGCTTGTTCACACTGCTTATCCTTTTGTGCCTTTTTTTCCAATTCTTCTCTTTGCTTCAATTCATAAATAAGTTGAAAGAGATCTCTCAAGTCCAGAATAACAGGTTCGGCCTAGAGTAAAAGGTGGTAAAGCACATGAAGAAGGGGATGGTTACTGAGCTGCAGCGACCAATTTTTGTTTTTGCTGGCTACAACCCACAGCCCTTCCTTTTTCTATTAAACTGAAAGCATTCCATCTTTAATTAATTCTACCTTGTTATATTGGTTTAGCAAATTGCATCTAGGCTAAAGTTCATTTCTTCAACTAATTATATTTGCAAATTCATAATAATCATAAGCATAAAAGGCACTGCTTTTATTTATTAGTAATTTCGAATACAATAAAATTAGGGTAGGCCTTATGCAAAACAGCTATTTGTTTTCTCTTATTTTCTTTTTAAATGAGGCTAGCAACACAAGGAAACTTATTTGTACGGTGTGCCTCCATCCAGCTTAATCAGAAAGGAAAATAATTAGTCATTACGAAATACCCATTAGAAAAAGCAACAACACAACTGGATGGGCGTGAGCCTGTTTCTTTGCTCTGAGGCTGTTTATCTTTTCTAGATGGGAAGCTGAGTGTCAGCATCGCTGAGCCACATGTCACAATCGGCCCCCGAAGACTAATAGTGTGACTGTGCTATCCCAGAAAAGGTACAAGGAAAAGCATCCTCCTTGGAGGGGGCTACTCACCGCTTGGGCTGTTTTTATGGCCACAAATCTGTGATTCCCTTCCTTCCCACAAACGTATCCGAAGGCCCGGTGATCTGTGATATCCTTTGCGATGTAGGAAATTTCGTGAACAGCATGATGATGCTGAAGGGCCTGTGAGAGACAAAAAGAAGAGCCTGTTTCAGGGGACTTTTCCTCTGAGCTGTTGATCAATAAGAGATGTGTTTCTGCTACGTGTGAACAAGCCCAGAGGGCTTTGGAAAAGCTGTTTGGTCCAGATGGAAGGAAAAAAAGAGCTGTGCCTGCCCTTGAGAAATGGAGGCTTCCTTCGATGGTCTTGATGCTGTGACCAGAGAGATAACAGGACTGTTCAGATGCTGAGTGAGCACCTGTGATGGTGGCTCTTTCTTCCGCTTGCTGGGCCCAGTCAGCCTCACTCAGTAGTATAGGCTCCTTCTACATCTTTCCTTGTGACACAGCCCAGTCTAAGTTCTGCAGTGATATTTAGTACACTCACATAACCAGGGCCTCTGCTTGTCTTGCTGGACGGGGTGCACTGTACAAAGACCAGGGGCGCCCTTTGCATTCAGAGAACCACAGATGTACACGGTTATGACAGTCTTCCAACAGGTGGCAGTGATAAGACTGACTTGAGGATCAAACACCCTTCTTTGTTTTGTCCCAGGTCACCAACTGGGTTAGACCCACGCCTCTGAGGTTTTTCGTGTGTTGGTCCCCTTGTCTGCAAGACCTGTTGTTTTACCCACCTGCCTGAATTCTATTCCTCTTGAAAAGCCCATTTGAAATCACATCACTTTGTGAAATCCCCTGAACAAGGCTTGCCCTTTCTTTCCCTGCAGAGGAGATTCTTCCCTCTTCTGTGTTTCCCAGAACTTCAGTCTAGCGATACTGGAACTCTCAAAGGATTCCTCACATACAGCTCCCTGGGCTCCCGCTTTCATGGATCTTCCTTCTCTGATACATTTTCCTAAATCCTGGTCTTCCGCACCTGACTCTGTCTTCATCTTTGTCATTCTAGTACCTAGTGCTGCGCCTGACCCATCAGTTCTGTTTAGCCACTCAGTCGTGTCCCACTCTTCGCGACTCCATGAATTGCAGCACACCAGGCCTCCCTGTCCACCACCATCTCCCAGAGTTCACTCAGATTCACGTCCATCGAGTTAATGATGCCATCCAGCCACCTCATCCTCTGTCGTCCCCTTCTCCTCCTGCCCCCAATCCCTCCCAGCAGCAGAGTCTTTTACAATGAGTCAACTCTTCTCATGAGGTGGCCAAAGTACTGGAGTTTCAGCTTCAGCATCATTCCTTCCAAAGAAATCCCAGGGCTGATCTCCTTCAGAATGGACTGGTTGGATCTCCTTGCAGTCCAAGGGACTCTCAAGAGTCTCAACACCACAGTTCAACAGCATCAATTCTTCGGCACTCAGCCTTCTTCACAGTTTAACTTTCACATCCATACATGACCACGGGAAAAACCATCGCCTGACCCACAGTTGTTGAACTAAACTGGGGCTGCTGATCAGTAATTCAAACATCATTTGAAACTGACCTTCCTGCCCTTGTTAACTAAACTTTAGCAAGCAATATCCACCATCCTGTTAAGCGATGGTAATCTTTATGGTCATTTTTCTAGATTAAATGTACCTAAAATAATCCTCATTAAACAGTACCCTTAAAGGTTTATATATGTATCTAGGCATTATATGATGTGTTTCAAGTCTTTACAAAGGACCTTTTCATTATAGTGGGTGCTAAGAAGCTTGAATTCTAGCCACTATGCGTGAACACAAGGCACTCACTGTCTCTCTCTGGATCTCTGTTTATTCCTCTATTAAAAGGAGAACTTTGAACCAGATCAATGGCTTCTAACCCGAAGTCCTGGATCTATAGGGATCATTAAAAATAATGAAAAGAGGTCCCAGGCAATTTTCAACATTTCAAAAAGCTAAACAGAAATTTATAATTATTCTTAATAAGATGACTTCTTTTATTGTGCACACAAATAAAAATGCTGAGTTTATTTAGAATTATATCTGGTTACTGTTGTACCCCTTAGCTCACCTTGGAGTAGATTCTCTTTGGCAATCAGTGATGGATTCAAATAATCCAAATTGGAAAGTAAATGAGTGTAAATGTATTTTACTGAACAAAGCCACCTATGTTACTGAAACTGTGAAGGGAAGGAGAAATGTAACACGAGGAGAACTGGTTATGAAAATATTGAGAACCACTGAAGTAGACTTTCTCCCAGGTCTCTTTCCATCTTCCCAGATCCTTTAATCATCTAGATCTTACATCACACAGCCAGCCTCTCAGGACAGTGGCACCTGCCTCTTATGATGACCATTACTTAGTTCTGGATTGCTGGCCTTGACCTTCAAAAATGTCCACTCCTGGCCTGTTTCCATCTTTTCAGGCTTCTGACCTTAGTAATCATTTCTGCAGTAGAATTTGCTGTTGCACCTTTACCTTCCAGAGGCCAGCCATTTGCTCACCTTTCTTACCCTTAAGATGCTCCCTGTGGGTTTCATGCTGGTCTAGGTTGCCCAGTATCAATGAGACATAATGCACGGAGGGTGGTATCACTGCTTGGTCACCCTAGCCAATTAAGTGGCCATAAGACAACTTTATAATTTCAGTGGATTTTAACACAAAGTTGGGGAAGAAGCAAGTGTTTATTAGTAAAATGACCAGGATCCAGTTGTTCCTGCTTTATTAAGAGGGCATATTTATCTAGCAGAGAAAAACTGCTCAGAGAGCAGTAGCTTTTCCATGCTGTTAATGATGTAAAATTGATGAGATTTATATTCACGAAACAAGGCGGTATTGATTTAGAGGCTTTTGTGGGCTTGAATGGGATAGAGCAGAGAAAAGTGAGAGACAAAGGCATCCTCTTTCTCTTTCTTTCCTGCAAGTATTTCTTTCTCTGCATAATACAGTGAATGTTATTCACATATCCTATTAAATCAAAGTTTGACGACAGCACTTTATTGATTGCCAAGTGGAATATTGCTCTAAAATTAAACCACGATTAGAAGTCTTCCTGGTGGAATTAGATTCAGAGATGATTGTGCAATGGTAAAATATCACCTACTATGCAAGACAGCAGATGGAGATGTTTTAATTTATCTGTGAATCCTCATTAAGTGCTTTAAAGTCAAAACATTTTTAATGCCTGATTATACCTAATATTTCCTCACAAAGTGTAGCTGTGTGCGCGCATGAAGGGCTTAAAAATATTGTAACATTATCTTTCCCCATAGTTAATTTTATGATGTGTTAAAAAGGATTGCTCTGAAATTGGCTCAATCATTTGGAAACGAAGAGTCAGATAGGGATTATGTCTCCACTTTCTCCAACCTTAACCATGCAAATGTCATAATGATCCTTGGAAATACAAACATATTAGAATCCTTCTAATCCCACATTATCACATTCATCTTGGCAACTCAGAGGACACTGCAAATACTTGCTCACTGAGCCTCTAAATTGCTCCATGTCTTCAAGCAGGTTTTATCAGCACAAATCAAAGGCAGGTGGAGCCAGAGGAAATGTAAACATCATATAGTTTAACTGTGAGTTGATTCATGAAAGGACTGAGGGCCAGAAGGTGTTCTGGCTGGACCAATACTTAATCCAGGTCCCACTCTCCCTACTCATAATGGAAAAGCATTGAATAAAGGAAACAAGGTCATTTAGAATCAAGGTCTCCTTCCCTTAGACTCTTGGCTCCATAGATCAACAACAAAACCATGATCCCTGACAAGTCAGGATGAGGAAGAGAAACTAAGGAAGGAGGTCAAACTGAGGGTGTTCTGGATTCCAGTGATTGCTAAGGTCAGAAAGGGTCACCAGTCAGAAGGTCTGGGGTCAAGGCCAGCTATTAGGATCTCAAAGAAAAAGGTCAAGACCACCTGGTCTGGAGGGGCACTTTCAGGGGCTTGCCACTTGCAGTATCTGCTGAGCAGCCAAGGCCAGAAAGGGGAGGTGAAGTCCTTGTTAACAGAAAAAACAAAAGATCATTTCATCCCAAGAGTGTTTCTGTGAGGTTTCAAGGCATCACGTGTTATTCTGGAGATGCAGAGAATACTGGGCCAGAGGGAGAGGGAGAGGGTGGAAGAAAGGTAGGTTCTGGTTGCCCTTCTTCCATCCTTCCTTTGGAAAAGAGTTTCTGTCTTAGAAAAACATAATCTAGGTATTAGTGACTCAGTCATGTCCAACTGTTTGCAACCCCATGGACTGCAGCCTGCCAGGCTCCTCTGTCCATGGGATTCTCCAGGCAAGAATATTGGAGTGGGTAGCCATTTTCTTTCTCCAGGGGATCTTCCCAACCCAGGTATCAAACAAGAGTCTCCTGCATTGCAGGCAGATTCTTTACCATCTGAGCCACTGGGGAAGCCCAATCTAGGCATTAAACCACTGCCGAAAAATCAAAGCAGATAATTTGGTTTTAAAAAGAGAGTCTTCCAGAACACCCGATTTTTCTGCTACTGCTTCATTTACTCCTCCTATTCTGAACTGTCTCATTGTGGATGAAATTGTTGCTACAGAATTCCAAGGCCAATTCAGAGATCAGCCTTGCCAACCCAGTCTGACTTTCCTCCTAGGATAAAAATAATCTGAAGGGCTCATCACCCCCTTTGGGTTCTGGACTTTCCCGTAACTGTGCCATTATGTATGTTGTTTTCTCTGCTGACTGCCTCTTCTTACCCTAGGCATGTTCCCTCAACTCTACCTAACTACATCTATGCTTCAATGCCTAGCTCCAACATCATGCTCATCTAGGGACCTTCCTCAACTCCCCTATTCCCTGTAATAATAATTCCCAACTCTATAATTCATTGGGTTGTACTTTTTTTCTTCTATCTGGGATGCTCCAACCTTCTTAATTTTGTTACACATTTGTCCATGCATATAGTTATTCACACTGTATAACTGTATTACTGAGTACCTTTTCCTGTGGTCATGTATGGATGTGAGAGTTGGACTGTGAAGGAAGCTGAGTGCTGAAGAATTGATGCTTTTGAAGTGTGGTGTTGGAGAATACTCTTGACAGTCCCTTGGACTGCAAGGAGAATCAACCAGTCCAACCCTGGGATTTCTTTGGAAGGAATGATGCTAAAGCTGAAACTCTAGTACTTTGGCCACCTCACGCGAAGAGCTGAATCATTGGAAAAGACTCTGACGCTGGGAGGGATTGGGGGCAGGAGGAGAAGGGGACGACAGAGGATGAGATGGCTGGATGGCATCACTGACTCNTGGGTGCTGTTGGTGACAAAGTAAAGTGGTACAGCTGCTGTGGAAAACATATGGTAGTTCCCCGCAAAATTAAAAATAGAATTACCATATGATCCAGCAATTCCATTTCTGGTTATGTACACAGAAGAATCACAAGCAGGGTCTCAAAGAGATGTTTTGTATCCATTTTCATAGCAGCATTATTCAAAACAGCTAAAACATGAGAGAAACCCAAGTGTCCAGTAATGGGTGAATACATTCTATGTGAAATATACATATAATAGAGCATTATTCAGCCCTAACAGGGAAGAAAATTCTGACATATCCTACAACATGGATTAATCTGGACAACATTATGCTAAACACACACACACACAAATGCTGTATGATTCTACTTCCATGAGGTATCTAGAGCAGTCGAACTCAGAGAAGCAGAGAGAGAACAGTGGCTGCCAGCAGCTGAGGGGAGAGTGGAATTGGGAGTTATAGACTTCAAAGAAGAAATAGAACTTTCTTTGTTCACTGATGACATGATTGTTTATACAGAAGATCTGAAATAATTGCAAAAAACATCTTTCTGGGACTAATAAACAATTGTAGTAAAGCTGTAGGATATAACGTTAACATACAGAAGTATATATGTACCAATAATGAACAAGTGGAATTTAAAATTTGTAAAAATAGCACATACATTAGCATACCTCTAAAATGAAATACTTAGGTATAAATCTAACAAAATATGTGCAACATCTAGTTAAAAAAACTACAAATCTTTGATGAAAGAACTCAAAGACCTAAGTATATGGAGAGAGATTCTATATACATGGACAGGAAGATTCAACACTGATCTATAGAGTCAATGCAATCCTAATAAGATATCAACAATTGTGGATATCCACAATTGATTATAAATGTACACAGAGGCCACCCATGGTGGTCTGGTGGATGAGAATCCTCCTGCCAGTGCAGGGGGTCTCTGCTGCAGGAAGATTCCACATGCTGCAGGGCTGCTAAGCCCTGTGTGTTGCACGGCCGCCTGTGTGCCTAGAGCTTGTGCTCTGCAACGAGAGAAGCTGCCACAATGAGAAGCCCGTGTACCACAGTGAGAGAGTAGCCCCTGCTCCCCAAAACTAGAGAAAGCCCGCTTGCAGCAGCAAAGACCCAGTGCAGCCAAAATAAATAAATGAAATAANATTGTGGATATCCACAATTGATTATAAATGTACACAGAGGCCACCCATGGTGGTCTGGTGGATGAGAATCCTCCTGCCAGTGCAGGGGGTCTCTGCTGCAGGAAGATTCCACATGCTGCAGGGCTGCTAAGCCCTGTGTGCTGCACGGCCGCCTGTGTGCTTAGAGCTTGTGCTCTGCAATGAGAGAAGCTGCCACAATGAGAAGCCCGTGTACCACAGCGAGAGAGTAGCCCCTGCTCCCCAAAACTAGAGAAAGCCTGCTTGCAGCAGCAAAGACCCAGTGCAGCCAAAATAAATAAATGAAATAAGATTTAAGAAACTTAAATAAATAAATGTACACAGATAAAGGATCCAGAATAGCCAACACAATATTGAAGGAAAAGAAAAAAAAATCAGAGGGCTGATACAACTTGAACTTAAAGCTTACTATAAACTACAGTAATCAAGATAGTGTGGTGTCGGCAAAAGGAAAGACGCGTAGACTGATGGAAGAGCCGAGAGAGATCAGAATTAGATCCGTATAAATACAATCAACTGGTCTTTGACAAAGAAGCAAAGACAGCACAATGGAGTCAAGATGAACTTTTCCACAGATGGTGTTGAAACAACTGGACATTGATATATAAAAATATGAATCTAGACACAGACATTATACATTTTGTGGAAATTAACTAAAGCATATATATCACAGACCTAATAGTAAGACACAAAACTGCAGAACTCCTAGAAGATAACACTGGAAAAAATCTGTATTACCTTAGGTATGGTGAGGACTTTTTAGATATAACACCTAAGGCAAAATCCATGAAAGAACTGATAAGCTGGCCTTCATTAAAATTAAAAGCTTCTCCTCTGCAAAAACACTGTGAAGAGAAGGAGGAGACAAGCCACAGAGTGGGAGAAAATATTTGTAAAAGGCAACTCTGTTAAAAGTCTTTTATCCAAAATATACGAAGAACACTTGTAACCCAATAACAGTACAAAACTTGATTATAAATGGGCCAAAGATGTGAAAAGATACCTTACTAAAGAAGATATACAGTTACCAAACAATCATATGAAAAGATCCTCAACATCGTATTTCATTGGGAACTTGAAAATTAAAACAAGATATCACTATACATCTATTAGAATAGTTAAAATTCAAAATACTGAGAACAACAAAACTTATTGAGGATATGGAGCAACAAGAACTCTCATATATTGCTTGCCTGTGTGCTGAATCACTTCAATCATGTCCACGAGCCCATGGGCTCTTTGCAAGCCCATGAGCCCATCAGGATGCTCTATCCATGGGATTATCCTGGCAAGCATACTGGAGTGGGTTGCCATTTCTTCCTCCAGGGGATCTTCATGACCCACGTCTCTTATGCCTCCCGCATTGGCATGTGGGTTCTTTACCACTAGTGCCACCTGGAAAGCCCCATATATTACTCGCATGAATGAAAAATATTACAGGCACTCTNAGTCACTTCAATCATGTCCAACTCTTTGCAAGCCCATGAGCCCATCAGAATGCTCTATCCACGGGATTATCCTGGCAAGCATACTGGAGTGGGTTGCCATTTCTTCCTCCAGGGGATCTTCGTGACCCACGTCTCTTATGCCTCCCGCATTGGCATGTGGGTTCTTTCCCACTAGTGCCACCTGGAAAGCCCCATATATTACTCGCATGAATGAAAAATAGTACAGGCACTCGAAACATTTGGTGGTGTCTTAAAAACTTAAACATAATTTTACCACAAAATCTAGCAATCATGCTTTTGATATTTAGCCAAAGGAGTTAAAAACTCATGTTAACACAAAACCTGCACATGGATGTTTATATCAACTTTATTCATAATTACCAAAACTTGGGAGCATCCAAATATGCCCTTTAGTTGGTAAACAAATAAATAAACTGGTACATCCAGGAAATGGAATATTATTTAGCACCGAAAAGGATAAGACAGAGAAGAAACTTTATCGCATATTACTAAGCTAATCTGGAACAGCTATATTTTATATGATTTCAATGATATGGCCTTCTAGAAAAGGTAAAACTATGGAGACAGTAAAGAGATGAGTGACTGCCTGGGGTTAGAGGGAGGAAAGTTTGGATAGGCAGAGCACAGAGGAATTTTAGGGCCATTCTGTACAATATTGTAATTTTAGATACATATCATTATATATTAGTCAAAACTTATAGAATGTGCAACACCAGGAATCAATCTTACTGTAAATTATAGACTTCGGATGATAATAATTGTGTTAACTCTCCATTCCTTAGGATTTTTTTGCTGTTGCTGCTTATTGTAGTTGCTATTGGTTAGTGACTTTTCTAAACAGACTAATTCTATAGCCTGTTCTTTGCTTTATGTGGCCCCTGGAGTCTCCGTTATATTATCTTAGTGGTCAGCTAATGATTGGGCAGGGCTTCCTTGAATATATACATACCTTAGAGATATTGCAGCTTTGGTTCCAGATCACTGCAATAAAGCAGATATCTCAAAAGAACTAGTCACAGACTTTTTGATTTCCAATACATATAAAAGTCATGTTTACACTACCCTGTAGTCTATTAATTATGCAATAGCATTATGTCTAAAAAAAATGTACATGCCTTAATTAAAAACCTTTATTGCTGAAAAATGCTAACCATCATCTGAGCCTTCAGGAAGTTGTAATATTTTCGCTGGTGCAGTGTCTTACCTCAATGTTGGTGGCTGCTGACCTTTCGGATAGGTGGTTGCTGAAGGCTGAGGTGGCTGTGGCAAAGTCTTAAAATAGGACAACAATGAAGTTTGCTACATTGATTGACTCTTCCTTTCATGAACGATTGCTCTGTAGCATGTAATGCTGTTTGATAGGATTTTACCCACAGCAGAACTCAAAAAATGAATCGAGTTTCTCACACCCTGCTATTGCCTTATCAATGAAGTTTATATAATATTCTAAATCCTGTTGTTCAACAAACTTCATGGTTTGTCGTTCAAACAACATTTTCACTTGGAGTAGATTCCATCTCAAGAAAACTTTCTTTGTACATCTTTAGGAAGCAACTCCTCATTCGTTAAAGTTTTATTGTGAGTTTGCAGTATTCAGTCACATCTTCAGGCTCTACTTCTAATTCTAGTTCTCTTGCTGTTTCTACCACATTTGCAGTTACTTCCTCCACTGAAGTCTTGAATCTCTAAGAGTTACCCATGAGGATTGGAATCAACTTCTTTTATCTTCCTTGTTAATGTTGGCATTAAAACCTCTTCCCATGAATCACAAATGTTCTCAATGGCATCTAGAACTGTGAATCCTTCCAAAANACATCTTCAGGCTCCACTTCTAATTCTAGTTCTCTTGCTGTTTCTACCACATTTGCAGTTACTTCCTCCACTGAAGTCTTGAATCCCTAAGAGTTACCCATGAGGATTGGAATCAACTTCTTTTATCTTCCTGTTAATGTTGGCATTAAAACCTCTTCCCATGAATCACAAATGTTCTCAATGGCATCTAGAACTGTGAATCCTTCCAAAAGTTTTCCAATTTACTCTGCCCAGATCAACCAGATGAATCAGTATCTATGACAGCTAGAGCCTTACAAAATGAATTTCTAAAGTAAGACTTAAAAGCCAAAAATAATCCTTGATTCATGGACAGCAGAATAAATGAGTTAGTAAGCACATTGTTGAAATCAATATTAATCTTCCCTGGTTGCCCAGTGGTTAAGACATTTTGCTCCTTATTCAGGGAGCCTGGGTTTGATCCCTGGTGAGGGAACTAGATCCCACATGGCACAACTAAATATTCTAAGTGCCAACTAAGAACCATCACAGCCAAATAAATAATGGGTGGTGGTGCTCAGTCATGCCCAACTCTGCAACTCCATGAACTGTAGCCCGAAAGCTCTTCTGTCCATGGGATTCCCAGGCAAAAATACTGGGGTGGGTTGCCATTTCCTTCTCTAGGGGACTTTCCCTACCCAGGGATCGTACCTGAGTCTCTTGTATCTCCTGTATTGGCAAGCAGATTCTTTACCACTGCACCACCTGGGAAGCTTATAAAAATTAAATAATAAGAATAAATTTAAATAAATTATAAGAGTAAATAATTTTAAGAATTTGTGGAAAAAGAAAGAAAATAACATTAATCTCCTTGTAAATCCATACCAGAGACTCTTGGATGACCAGGTTCATTGTCAATGAATGGAATATTTTCAAAGGAAACTCTTTTCTGAGCAGTAGCTCTTAACATCGAGCTTAAAATATTCAGTAAACCATGTTGTAGACAGATAGGCTGTCATCCAGGCTTCGTTGTTCCATTTACAGAGTACAGGAAGAGTAGATGTAAAACAATTCTTAAAGAGCTTCCCTGGTGGCCCAGAGGTTAAAGCGTCTGCCTCCAATGCTGGAGACCTGGGTTTGATCCCTCGGTTGGGAAGATCCCCTGGAGAAGGAAATGGTAACCCACTCCAGTATTCTTGCCTAGAGAATCCCATGGACAGAGAAGCCTGGTAGGCTACAGTCCATGGGGTCGCAAAGAGTCGGACACGACGGAGCGACTTCACTTTCACTTAAAGGTCCTGGGAGTTTCAGAATAGTAAGTGAGCATTGGCTTCAACTTAAAGTCACCAGCTGTGCTGGCCCCAGCAAAAGAGTCAGCCTGTCCTTTGAAGTTTTGAAGGCAGACATTGACTTCTCTCTNTCACTTAAAGGTCTTGGGAGTTTCAGAATAGTAAGTGAGCATTGGCTTCAACTTAAAGTCACCAGCTGTGCTGGCCCCAGCAAAAGAGTCAGCCTGTCCTTTGAAGTTTTGAAGGCAGACATTGACTTCTCTCTAGCTGTGATAGTCCTCGATGGCATCTTCTTCCAACTTAAGGTTTTTTCATCTACATTGGGAGAAGGAATGGCACCCCACTCCAGTACTTTTGCCTGGAAAATCCCATGGATGGAGGAGCCTGGCTCAGATTCACGTCCATTGAGTCCGTGATGCCAATCCAGCCATCTCATCCTCGGTCGTGCCCTTCTCCTCCTGCCTCCAATCCCTCCCAGCATCAGAGTCTTTTCCAATGAGTCAACTCTTCGCATGAGGTGGCCAAAGTATTGGAGTTTCAGCTTCAGCCTCAGTCCTTTCAATGAACACCCAGAACTGATCTCCTTTAGGATGGACAGGTTGGATCTCCTTGAAGTCCAAGGGACTCTCGAGTCTTCTCCAACACCACAGTTCAAAAGCATCAATTCTTCAGCGCTCAGCTTTCTTCACAGCCCAACTCTCACATCCATCCATGACCACTGGAAAAACCATAGCCTTAACTAGACGGACCTTTGTCGGCAAAGTAATGTCTCTGCTTTTCAATATGCTATCTAGGTTGGTCATAACTTTCCTTCCAAGGAGTAAGCGTCTTAGTAGCTCGCAAAGTTATCTGAAGTTTTTCAGAAGGGACAGGAAGCATCCTTAGCTTTTTTTTTTTTTTTTTAGCAATAGTCACTGCCCACAGGTTGATACTATAGGAGATGATGAAACAACTGAAGTTGGCGTCTTTTCTTTTCTGCCCTTTCTCACTTCCTGCCAAGTTTCCCCTCCATCTCAGCCTATATTGACTTGGTAATAATATGTCCACTTTGAGTTTCATGTGGTCTAAATGTTTTAAGCAATTTGGTTATCTTAGCAAGCCAAACAGACCAAAAACAAAAACAAAAACAAAAACAAAAAAACAAGGCAAAACAAGAGAAAAGAAACCTTGCCCTGTGGAATGGGAAAGCATACTAGTGCCACCTGGGAAGCCCCAACAACTCCGGTAGGAAGCTGGAATTTTTAATTTCTTGAATATGAGTATATAGACACCCACACAAGGAGCTTGGTAAGCTGTGGTCCATGGGGTCGCGAAGAGTTAGACAAGACTGAGTGACTTCACTTTCACTTTTCACTTTCATGCATTGGAGAAGGAAATGGCAACCCACTCCAGTGATCTTGCCTGGAGAATCCCAGGGACGGGGGAGCCTGGTGGGCTGCCGTCTCTGGGGTCACACACAGTCGGACACGACCGAAGGGACTTAGCAGCAGCAGCAGCAGCAGCAGCAGCATCTACATTGAAAGCCTGTTATTTAGTGTAACCACCTTCATTAATTATCTTAGATCTTAATGACTTGCTATAGCTTCTAGAACAGTCCTTGGTACTTCACCTTGCGCTTTTATGTTATAGAGATGGCTTCTTTTTTTAAAACTTATGAACCAACCTCAGCTAGCTTCGAACTTTTCTTCTGCAGCTCCCGTGCCTCTCTCAACCTTCATACAGCTGAAGAGTTAGGGCTGTGCTCTGCATTAGGCTTTGGCTTAGGGGGATGTTGTGGATGGTTTGATTCACTAAAACTTTTTCCATATCAGCAATAAGGCTGTTTTGCTTTCTTATCATTCATGTATTCACTGGAGTAGCACTTTTAATTTCCTTATAAGAACTTTTTCTTTGTATTCACAACTTGGGCAACTGGTTCAAGAGGCCTACCTTTCACCCTGGCATGATTTCCTCAGTAAGCTTAATCATTCCTAATTTTTTATTTAAATTGAGAGACATGTGAGGCTTCCTAGGAGGTGCAGTAGTAAAGAATCTGCCTACCAAGGCAGGAGCTGCAGAAGACACGTGTTCAATTCTGGGTTGGGACGATCCCTTGAAGAAGGGAATGCCAACCCNTTGGTCACTAAGTTGTGTCTGACTCTTTTGCGACCTCATGGACTGTACCCCACCAGGCTCCTCTGTCTGTGGGATTTCCCAGGCAAGAATACTAGAATGGGTTCCATTTTCTTTTCCAAGGGATCTTTCTGACCCGGGGATCGAGCCTGTGTCTACTGCGTTGGAAGGTGGATTCTTTACCACTGAGCCACCAGGGAAGTTGGAGTTAGGCAAAATAGATATATGCCTTTGAGTCACCATTCTAAGGAGCCATCAGGCAGATCAGAACAAATAACTAATAACAACTCTTTACTCACTCTGGTACCGGAAATGCAGGCTGTTATTTTCCCAACTACCGCTGATAGAAGGAGTGGGTGATGGAACTGGAATCTCATTAGTACTTACTAAGAACTAGCTATTTTCCTTGAAAAAATATTTTTGCCAGGTTGTTGCAGGCCTTTGGCTAATTTCCAGAGTTCAAAGAAAGTTGATTCTGACAGTCTTTTGTCTAGTTTTCATTGTTCTTATGGAGGGGTGGAATTTGGAGTTCCTCATTTTACTATTTTCACTGACGTCACCTCAGCCCATTTTAAACCTTGATAATAGCTAATCTAGAGACAAAAAGCACTGTCAGTTCAATCACTCATTTGTGTCTGACTCTTTGCGACCCCATGAATTGCAGCACGCCAGGCCTCTCTGTCCATCACCAACTCTCAGAGTTCACTCAGACTCCCGTCCATCGAGTCAATGATGCCATCCAGCCATCTCATCCTCTGTCGTCCCCTTCTCCTCCTGCCCCCAAAACCCCCCAGCATCAGAGTCTTTTCCAATGAGTCAACTCTTTGCAAGAGGTGGCCAATGTACTGGAGTTTCAGCTTTAGGATCATTCCTTCCAAAGAAATCTCAGGGCTGATCTCCTTCAGAATGGACTGGTTGGATCCCCTTGCAGTCCAAGGGACTCTCAAGAGTCTTCTCCAACACCACAGNCCCGTCCATCGAGTCAATGATGCCATCCAGCCATCTCATCCTCTATCGTCCCCTTCTCCTCCTGCCCCCAAAACCCCCCAGCATCAGAGTCTTTTCCAATGAGTCAACTCTTTGCACGAGGTGGCCAATGTACTGGAGTTTCAGCTTTAGGATCATTCCTTCCAAAGAAATCCCAGGGCTGATCTCCTTCAGAATGGATTGGTTGGATCTCCTTGCAGTCCAAGGGACTCTCAAGAGTCTTCTCCAACACCACAGTTCATAAGCATNGGTGGCCAATGTACTGGAGTTTCAGCTTTAGGATCATTCCTTCCAAAGAAATCCCAGGGCTGATCTCCTTCAGAATGGATTGGTTGGATCTCCTTGCAGTCCAAGGGACTCTCAAGAGTCTTCTCCAACACCACAGTTCAAAAGCATCAGTTCTTCGGCGCTCTGCCTTCTTCACAGTCAACTACTGGAAAAGCACTGTAGGAAACTAATAATTAAAAAAAAAAACTTTGTTGTGATACAACTGATTAGAGAGTTCAATTTTGTGTCTAGGACTCAATTGTTGATGGAACCTCTATCTTTGACATCTTAAGGAATCTTAGTTTATGGCAGCTGTGCAGCTAAGATGTCTAGAAAGAGTTTGTACAAGTGTTCTAGGCAAAACCAGTCCCTAAGAAGGTTTAGTCTAATATGACCCTCAACTTTTCGGATTCTTAAGCTCTAAAGCATTACATCCAATTCTCAGAAATGATTCATACTAACCAAACTCATAATAACTTAATTCATAAATAATAATATCAACAAATAATTTCATAATGTGAACTGTTACTGGCAAGACAATCAACATCTGATCATTTTGGAGTCACTGTTTCCCAGTGTGTTTGTACGTTTGGAAGAGAGCAAGCTGAAAAATTGCTTGGCAAGCAGGGTAGGTAGAATAATGTTGCTGTTGTTGTTCTTTAGTTGCTAAGTTGTGTCTCTTTTCAACCCCATGGACTGAGGCATGCCAGGCTTCCCTGTCCTTCACCATCTCCTGGAGTTTGCTCAAACTCATGTCCATCGAGTTGGCTATGCCATCCAACCATCTCAACTTCTGCTGCCCCTTCTCTTTTTGCCTTCAATCTTTCCCAGCAACAGGGTCTTTTCCAAAGTGTTGGCCAAAGTATTGGAACTTCAGCTTCAGTTTCATCATTAGTCCTTCCAATGAACATTCAGGATTGATTCCCTTTAGGATTGACTGGTTTGATTTCTCTGCAGTCCAAGGGGCTCTCAAGCATCTTCTCCAGCACCACAATTTGAAAGCATCAATTTTTTTGGCAGTCTTCTTTGGTGGCTCAGATGGTAGAAAATCTGCCTGCAATGCAGGAGACCTGGCGTTGATCCCTGGGTCAGGAAGATCCCCTGGAGAAGGGAATGGCAGTCCATTCCAGTATTCTTGCCTAGAGAATTCTATGGACAGAGGAGCCTGGCAGGCAGGCTGCAGTCTAGGGGGCTGCAAAGAGTTGGACATGACCGAGTGACTACATTTTTTTTTTTTCAGCCTTCTTTATGGTTCAACTCTCATATCCATACATGACTATTGGAAAAACCATAGCTTTGACTATATGCACATTTGTCAGCAAAGTGATGTTTCTGCTTTTTATTTGTAATATGCTATCTAAGTTTGTCATAGCTTTCCTTCTAAGGAGCAAGTGTCTTTTAATTTCATGGCCATAGTCATTGCCCACAGTGATTTTGGAGCCCAAGAAAAATGTCTGTCACTGCTTCTACTTTTTCCTCTTCTAATTGCTTAAAGTTATGGGACTGCATGTCATGATCTTCGTTTATTGAATGTTGAGTTTCAAATCAGCAGTTTCATTCTCCTCTTTCACCCTCATCAAAAGTCTCTTTAGTTCCTCTTCACTTTTTGCCATTAGAGTAGTATCATCTGCATATCTGAGGTTACTGGTATTTCTCTCAGCAATCTTGATTCCAGCTTGTCATTCATCCAGCTCAGCAATTCACACGATGTGCTCTGCATAGAAGTTAAATAAGTAGGGTGACAATATATACTCTTGTCATACTCCTTTCCCAATTTGGAACTAGTCAGTAGTTCCATGTCTGGTTTTTTGACTTGCATACAGATTTCTCAGGAGACAGGTTAGGTGTTCTGGTATTCCTATCTCTTTGGGAATTTTCCATAGTTGGCTATGATCCACACAGTCAAAAGGCTTTCGTGTAGCCAATGAAGCAGAAGTAGATATTTTTATGGAATTTCCTTGCTTTCTCCATAATCCAACAAATGTTGGCCATTTAATCTCTTGTTCCTCTGCCTTTTCCTAAACCCAGATTACACATCTGGAAGTTGTTGGTTCGTGTACTATTGAAGCCTAACTTGAAGGATTTTGAGCATAATCTTACTAGCATGTGAAATAGGTGTAAGTGCATGGAAATCTGAACAATCTTTGGCATTGCCCCTCTTTGGAACTGGAATGAAAATTGACCTTTTCCAGCCCTGTGGCCACTGCTGAGTTTTCCATATTTGTTGATATGAGTGAAACACTTTAACAGGATTGTCTTTTAGGATTTTAAATAGCTCAGCTGGAATTTCATCACCTCCCCTAACTTTATTCATAGTAATGCTTTCTGAGGCCCATTTGACGTCACATCCCAGAATGTCTGGCTCTAGGTGAGTGACCAAACCATCGTGGTTATTTAGGTCAACAAGACCTCTTTTGTACAGTTCTTCTGCGTATTCTTGCCACCTCTTCTTAATCTCTTCTTCTGTTAGGTCCTTACCATTTCTGTCCTTTATCATTCTCATTCTTGCATGAAATATTCCCTTGATATCTCCAATTTTCTTGAAGAGATCTCTAGTTATTCCTATGCTATTGTTTTCCTCTATTCCTTTCACCATTTATTTAAGAAGCCCTTCTTATCTCTCCTTGCTATTCTCTGGAACTCTTTATTCAGTTGGGTCTATCTTTCCCTTTCTCCTTTGTCTTTCTCTTATTTTCTCAGCTATTTGTAAAGGCTCCTCAGACAACCACTTTACCTTCTTGCATTACTTTTTCTTTGCGATGGTTTTGGTCACTGCTTCCTGTACACTGTTATGAACCTCTGCTAATAGTTCTTTAGGCACTCCGTCTACCAAATCTAATCCCTTAAATCTACTTGTCACCTCTATTGTATAATCATATGGGATTTGATTTAGGTCATATCTGAATGGCAACCCATTTCAGTATTCTTGCTGGAAAAATCTCATGGACAGGGGAGACTGACAGGCCATAGTCCACGGGGTCGCAAAGAGTTGGACATGATTGAGCATGCACGTTGTTGTTTTTGTTGAATAGCCTAGCAGTTTCCCCTACTTTCTTCAACTTAAGCATGAATTTTGCAATAAGGAGTTGATGGTCTGAGAAAAATGTAGTTGGGTGTTATTGTAAAATATTTCTTCAAGATAGGGTACCAGGGAGAACGTCCATCTCTAACTTTGGGACTCATTTGTAAAATGTCAATTACAGTCACTGCTTAAAAGTATTGGTGTTAGGATTAAGTGGAATTACACAGGTGTGTGAATCATGATTTCATTACAAATAACAGAAACAAATTTAGCTTTAGCTTAGACACAAAGGAAAACTTCATGATTCACAGGATCCAAAGAATGACTGAACAACCAACCCATAATACCTTCCTCTTTGTCCCTGTTCAGCTTTACTCTGATAGCTCCATCCCCTGCAACTGTAGCTGTTTCCTCCATATGATGAGGAACATGGTCATTGATAACTCCCAGGTTTTACACCTTAGAAGTTGGCTATCAGAGTCTACTTTTTTCCCCTTTCATTCTTACTTCCTGTTAGGAAATATTTGGGTTATACCCTCAAGCCTGAAGAAATCAATTGTGGCCAAAGGATTGGGAACTTGAAAGAAATGCAATTTTCCCACAGGATCTATGGGGCTTAAGACAATGGAAGAAAGTGAAAGTGAAAGCTGCTCAGTTGTGTCCAACTCATTGCGACATGAATTCTCCAGGCCACAATATTGGAAAGATTCCCTTTCCCTTCTCTAGGGGATCTTCCTAACCCAGGGATCAAACCCAGGTCTCCCACATTGCAGGTGGATTCTTTACCAGTTGAGCTACCAGGGACAGTAGAAGAAAAGTGTGGTAAATTGTATTGTTGTTGTCGTTTAGTCACTAAGTTGTATCCAAGTCTTTTGAAACCCTATGGACTGTAGCCCACCAGGCTCCTCTGTCCATGGAATTCCCCAGGCAAGAATACTGGAGTGGAGTGCCATGCCCTCCTCCAGGGGATCTTCTCTACTGAGGAAATAAACCTGAGTCTCTTGCATCTCCAGGATTGGCAGGCGGATTGTTTACCACTGAGCCACCTGGGAAACCCAATAACCTGGTGAAAGCTAACACATGTCCCAGAAAAAGAGAGGGAAGATGCTGATTGGTGAAACATTGAATTACTTAAAACAGTCCCTACAATATAGAATGCATTCAATACAGACACCCCTGAGAAACATCAATCCTAACCTTCTGGACTTCCCTGGTGGTCCAGTGGTTAAGAATCCACCTGCTAATGCAGGGGACATGGGTTTAATCCCTGGTCTGGGAAGATCCCACACATCATGGTCAAAAGCCCATGCGCCATGACTTTTGAGCTCAAGGCTTAGAACCTGTGCTCTGCAGCAAGAGAAGTCATCACAATGAGAAGCCCTCACACTGCAAGGAAGAGTAGCCCCCATTCACTGAAACTAGGCAAAGTCTACATAGCAATAAAGACCCAGTGCAGCCAGGAAAAAAAATTATAACTGTCCAACTCCCACTTTCAGTGACTCACATAAGTTTCTCATTATAAAGGTAAATTACAATATACTGAGAAAACATAATTTATTCATATTCCTCGGATTCTATTTATTCTGTATGCTGCTACCCTAATTGGATTTAGGTGAGTCTCTGGCAGACAGGGTAGAACCAAGACTTTCTGGTCCAGGTATCTTTTCAGAGAAAACTCAGCTGCCTGCCAGCTCTTCCTGTGCTGTGTTTCTGTGCTGCTTTATTTGAGGTTGCAAGTACCTGGAAAAGAGAAGCAGATGTTTTTCAAGAATGTTTATGAAACTTCGGTTTTTAAGGGACCCAAATTCTCTTGCATTTGCAGCTCACTTCTTGAAATTATGTACATGTCCTCTAGAATTTGCTTGGGCAAATCTTTATCCATGGGCATTGGAAACCCCTTGGTTTCTGCATTGAAGCCATTCCAGTTTTGTCAATGGCAACCCACTCCAGTGTTCTTACCTGGAAAATCCCAGGGACGGGGGAGCCTGGTGGGCTGCCATCTATGGGATCGCACAGAGCTGGACACGACTGAAGCGACTTAGCAGAAGCAGCTGGTCCTGGCAACTCACTGCAAGTGCAGTCTTAGCCACTGGGCCACCAGGATAGTCCCCATCAGACATTTAACGACTTCATTAATTCTAGCTGTTATTCAGAATGCCTCAGCTAAGGAATGAATAAGGCATACTTCCTGAGTCCCAGGAACTCACTTTGTAGTCAAGAGGATAAACACATCACTTCATTTATACAACTGGGGCTTCCCTGGTGGCTCAGTGGTAAAAAAAAATCCAGCTGCCAATGTAGGAGATGCAGGAGATTGGGAAGAGCCCCTGGTGAAGGGAGTGGCAATGGTATTCTTGCCTGGAAAATCCCATGGACAGAGGAGCCTGGAAGGCTATAGTCCATGGGGTTGCGGAAGAATTGGACATAACTTTAGCAACTAAAACCAAAACCAAATGTGCTAAAATTGAGTTATGGGTAGGTGACTATGAGAAATCAGAGAAAGAATACTTTGCCTGAATTAGCAATTTGGAGAAGTGGAGAATTTTGATCTAAGTAAAGATGATATGGAGTGAGCAGAGCATACTAAGATGGAATACATTATATAAAGAGGGGGAGAACTACCTTAGCAAAAATGTGAATGAGGACAGTGAAGCAGGAAATGTTGGAGACTGAGGCTAGAGGGTTAAGTGGGAGCCAAATCATGTAGCCTGGGCTTACTTAAGGAGCTTAGACTTAACCTCACAGGGGAGTAGCTTCAAATTGGGCTCAACAAAGCCCCTTAGGCTTTGGAAGAGGGCATGGAAGGCCAACTGGGCATCATAGCTTCGGTTCTGACGTCATTTCAATGGGACCAGCTCAGTTAAGCTTTATCCCTCTGCTGCTCTGCTCAGTTGCTTAGTCGTGTCCTACTCTTTACGACTCTTCTGTCCATGGGATTTTACAGGCAAGAAGACTGGAGCAGATTGCCATCCTTTTCTCTAGGGAATATTCCTGACCCAGGGATGGAACTCGAGTCTCTTGAGTCTCCTGCATTGGCAGGCAGAGTCTTTACCACTAGCACCACATGGGAAGCCTCCTAACCATTATCCCATCTTATGCAAAATAGTTCCCTGACCTAAAGGTGTTGGGTGTTGATCGAAATCTTCCACGTAAGGGGGATGGAGAGGGTATCTTTGGCTTGGAAAGCATGAGTTCTGAATAGTTTAAGCCAACTGCTCTGAAGACAGATCACAAGATGAGTTACTATTTCCCCAGAGCCTATAATAATCTGGTTCACATCCAGTGAGTACCTTGCACAAAGACTAGGTTTTCCATCACAGAAGATGGAGTCTTCTGTGATCATTACTTTACACCAAGTTCAAAAAACCTGTGGGTTTGTCACCACAATTTAAGATCTATCCTTTATATTGCACCAAGAAAGACACTGTATTTGCTTCCTTTCCTAAACTCAATCGTGGGAGAAAACTGAATTAAGCACTTAAGGCTCTTAAGGCAGATGTCAGTTTATTTGGGAGGCAGTAGGAAAAGGAGGAAAGACTTCTTGTCTCCTTTCCCTTCTCCCCCCCAACCCCCCCAACCCTGGTTATAGGTCTCCAGGTCCAAGTAAGACTCAGGTAACTGGCAGGCACTACAGCTCCTCTTGGATGGAAGCCTCACTCCTCCTCAGAGAACCATGAGTTCCCCTCCAGAGGAAGTTGGAGTAAGAACAAGTAACTCTTACTGAGGGCTTAACATGATCTGGTTACTATAACTGTGGGCTTCCCTGGTGGCTCAGAGAGTAAAGAATCTGCCCGTGACGGGGAGACTCGGGTTCAATCCCTGAGTCGGGAAGATTCCCCTGGACAAGGGAACGGCTATCCACTCCAGTATTCTTGCCTGGAGAATTCCATGGACAGAGGAGCCTGGTGGGCTACAATCTGTGGGGTCACAAAGAGTCAGGCCTGACCTAGAGACTAACACTACTACTACTACTATTGACTTATTTAATCGTTACAACAAAGCTAAGAGATAGGTACCAGATGATCCTCATTTTATGTATAAGGAAATTCAGGTCTAGAAGTTAAGTAACTTAACTTGTTCAAGATGCATCAGTGGTAAATGGCAGGGCTAGGATTCAGATTCAGACAATAGCCTCCTGTTACGTGCCCTGACAATCACTGAGCTAAAACATCTCCTTACAGAGAGCCTTTTGATGTAAAGGGTATAAAAAGCTAACACCAGAAAGCCTAGCCTGGGACCTGGGGCTGGCCCTTTTGGGGGCTGCTTTGGGCCTTCTTGCGGCATGGGCTTTTCTCTAGTTGTGGCGAGTGGAGGCTACTCTCTAGTTGCAGTGCACGGGCTTTTCACTGTGGTGCCTTCTCTCTTTCAGTCAGTGGTTGCAGCTCCCGGGCTCTAGAAGTGAAGAGAAGTCGCTCAGTCGTGTTCAACTCTTTGCGACCCCATGGACTGTAGCCTCCCAGGCTCTTCCGTCCATGGGATTCTCCAGGCAAGAATATTGGACTGGGTTGCCATTTTCTTCTCCAACTGTGCCCTTATCAACTCATTTACTTCCACAGGTCTAAACTCTAATTGGGTCAACTATTTTATTTTGCTCAGGGAGGACACTATAAGTAGACATTCTTGGGGCTTTTAGCTACTAAGGAACCCCAGATCTTTAATGCATTCTCAAATAGTACATTCTGAGTGTGGAATGTACAATCCACACTTAGTACAATCTAGTACAATCTCAGTGTGGAAAGTTACACACTCAACATAACTCTTGCCTTTCCTCTCCTGAGGGAAACCTTTGATTAGGATTTAGAATTATTCTCCACACAACTTATTTGCTTAAAAAGTTTATAACACACAGCTCTAGGTGTTGGGGAGCCAATGAATTGTGAAATTTGCTTGTTAGATCATTTCAGCTACGGCAATGAAGATGAAAGATGAATTTAAGAGGTGCATGACTGAAGCCTGGGGGATGAGAGGCCATTATAACAGACAAGGGCAAAGATTAAAAAGATGAATGCAGGCAAGGGCAGCAAGCAATCAGAGGAGGGGGAAGTTTTTTTTTTTAATTTAGGAAGTCAAGAGGTAAAACTTAGTAATTTCACTGATTATCCTCCATTTGCTACAGAACCATTTTCTACTTTTCTTTGTTCTTCTCTGTGCCCTGGAGGGTGACTGACTCTCTGGACTGTGTCATCTAAGATTCTAGACTAGCTCGCTTTGGGTTGGATTCTGCTAGTAGGAGGCATCACTAAGAGATTGGTAGGTAGGGGGAGAAAAAGGTCAGGGAATTCTCTCCTCTGCTGACGGCGATACTTCCAGTTAGGGGGCCTCTCTTCCACACTTAAGACTCTTTCTGGGTTCGGGTAATGTAGTCCTCTCCTTCTGCTTCTTCAGGACAAAGGATGGCAGTAGCTTCCAGGTGTTCCTGGTCTCTGGACACCTCACAAGCTTTGCTGATTCCCTGAACCTCCCTGACCTCTGTCAATAGTCCTTTGATTAAACTCTCTTTAATTGATAAGTCCTCTGAGTTTGCTCCTGCTGGGACCTGGACTAGTCATGACTGATGGGGAAGAGGGAGAGGAGTGCAAAGAGTTGAAGTGACTCCCACATTTAGATTTTTTCCTCTAAGTGGATTTTTAGCATTCTTCTGAATGCTTTGTCAGGACATGCTCTATGCAGATTACTTGCAATCCACCTCTGGCACCAACATTTTGGTTGGTATTTTCAACTGGAGACTCAGGCAGATTCTCCAGAACCAAGCATGGTTGATACATGGATTTTCTTTTTCACTGCCTCTGAACAATGTTGTCACACTACTATAGCCCCCTGTACACTCAGATTTTCAACTCAGCATTGGTTTTGCCATTGTTAGTTTTACATCTAACTTTGAGTTTTAGATTTTGAAATGTACAGGGAACAATTAGAAAGGGTTATGTAAAACAAAAGCAACAAGAATTCTAATTATAGTAAGAGCTTTTTTAAAAATGGAAGAAACTGGGAATCTTTAGTGAGAATCCATTAATGCAAATTGTAATAGCCAAGCAGTTGTACTATGGCTGCAGTGTTTTGTTGTTTCAATTATAAAATTTTCTCTCCAACAAATAATTCAATATGATGAACATTTTATTTTTCATCATACAACAATCACTTCAACTCGAAAGAATTTAGTTGGCTCTTCACAATTCTTGTTAAGCCATAAACAAATTATATTCCCACACCCCAAACTGCCTTTATGCCTATGCTGCCTACATCACATACTTTAAACACACCAGCAACCCTATAGAAGCCTTCCCCAAGGAACGGGAGAGTGAGATGAACTGGGACAGTAAGACTGACATCTATACACTGCTGCTGCTGCTGTTGCTAAGTTGCTTCAGTCGTGTCCGACTCTGTGCGGCCCCATAGATGGCAGCCCACCAGGCTCGCCCGTCCCTGGGATTCTCCAGGCAAGAACGCTGGAGTGGGTTGCCATTTCCTTCTCCAATACAGGAAAGTGAAAGTGAAGTCGCTCAGTCGTGTCCGACTCTTAGCAACCCCATGGACTGCAGCCCACCAGGCTCCTCCGTCCATGGGATTTCCCAGGCAAGAGTACTGGAGTGGGGTGCCACTGCCTTCTCCGATCTATACACTACTATATGTAAAACAGATAGCTTGCGGGAAGCCAGTGCACAGTACAAGGAGCTCAGTTCGGTGCCCTGTCTCAGAGGTGTGGGATGGGGGTGGTTGGGAGGGAGGTTCAAGAGGGAGTGGATATATGTATACATATACAGTTGATTCACTTCGGTGTTCAGCAGAAACTAACACAACATTGTAAAGCAATTATACTCCAATTTAAAAAAGAAGACAACTTGCCCCATGCCCTGCATTCCTGGTATGCACATTAGCCTCTCCAGGGAGCTCTTAAAAAGACTCATTCCCAGACTCCACTCCAGGCCAATTAAATCAGCACTTTGGAAATGAGGCCCAGGTGTGGATATTGTTTAAAAGCTGCCAAAATGACCCTAAAATGCGCAGAGCCGAGAACAAGACTCCAAACCATAGAACATACAAGATCATGCGAAAAAGACATATGAGTCCCCTCTGAATATAAACCCAAGATATCTTGTGTCCAGTAAACTGTTTAATCCCTTGTTAATGAAGTTCCTGTGAGCTTTCTTTCCCCTGTTAACATTCAACTTCTGCACACTGGAAAGCTGAGAGCCCTTCAGTTGGTTTTGCTTCCTTGTTTGGCATATGTGGTTTGTTGACAAGCTGCCTAGAACATGCTGAAAGATAACCACAATTAAACCTGCTTCTGAGTCAGCAGTGGTTTTCCCCATCAGTGAGGTTTTTCTTAGAACCTTAAAAGAGGGTGCAAAAAAAGAACATATAAATGAAGGAATCAGACTCTTAAGAGTTGTTAAGGATTACAGTTTTGGTTGGAGAGGAGGAAGGCTATTGTAAACAAAGGAATGATGCTTTCAAATTTTTCAAAGAAACCTCTGACTAAGGACCAAGAAGAAAAATGTACATTGTGCATATGATTCACATCATACTTCAGGTTCTTTGCGATCAAACATACTTCTTTCAGTTCTTTCAAAACAACTGAAAAGTAATTTCAATAAATATAGTTAGCCTTCTATAAACATATATAGCCTTGAGGAATTCTAAGTCACATGAATGAGGTAATAAAGGAAGAAAAAATAGTACTTAAAATACGTTTTCTATCTCAGTTTCTTATGGTGAGCAAATGTCCCATGCTATTTGTGTCAGTTCCATTTCTTTCAAGTGACTTTCCCTAGTGTCTAAGAGAGTGTCTGAGTTAAAGATAAACCACAAAGAAATGCAAATAACCTGTGATTTCTCTATCTAGAACATTCAGTGTAAGTTAGACTTCAGTTCAATTTAGTTCAGTCACTCAGTCCTGTCCGACTCCTTGCGATCCCATGAATTGCAGCATGCCAGGCCTCCCTGTCCATAACCAACTCCCAGAGTTCACTCAGATTCACGTCCATTGAGTCCGTGATGCCAATCCAGCCATCTCATCCTCGGTCATGCCCTTCTCCTCCTGCCTCCAATCCCTCCCAGCATGAGAGTCTTTTCCAATGAGTCAACTCTTCGCATGAGGGGGCCAAAGTATTGGAGTTTCAGCTTCAGCCTCAGTCCTTTCAATGAACACCCAGAACTGATCTCCTTTAGGATGGACAGGTTGGATCTCCTTGAAGTCCAAGGGACTCTCGAGTCTTCTCCAACACCACAGTTCAAAAGCATCAATTCTTCAGCGCTCAGCTTTCTTCACAGCCCAACTCTCACATCCATCCATGACCACTGGAAAAACCATAGCCTTAACTAGACGGACCTTTGTCGGCAAAGTAATGTCTCTGCTTTTCAATATGCTATCTAGGTTGGTCATAACTTTCCTTCCAAGGAGTAAGCGTCTTAGTAGCTCGCAAAGTTATCTGAAGTTTTTCAGAAGGGACAGGAAGCATCCTTAGCTTTTTTTTTTTTTTTTTTTTTTTAGCAGTAGTCACTGCCCACAGGTTGATACTATAGGAGATGATGAAACAACTGAAGTTGG
>SJYW01015498.1:311482-325451 GCA_006410735.1 Raphicerus campestris | reverse complement strand
ATTTATAACACAGCAATCCAAAAGGCAGTGTGTTTGGGCTCCAAAAGTGTTTTGGATATTGGAGCAGGAACTGGAATACTAAGGTTTGTTGGAATTGTGTTTTAATTACATATAGATGTATATTAGAGATTTTAATGTAAATTAAAGATTTTATCAAATGTGGAAAATTTTGACAGTGAAATTTAAAAATAGAGATTTCTCATAATCTTGTTATGATTATTCATGCAACTATTATTATTGTCATTTTCACTATAACTTTTACTTTATTAAGAACTTGACATAGCCACCAAGAAACATTTGGAATTATTGAAATTTTGCACAATGCTTTTACGAATAGGTTTTACATTAACATTCTGGTTGAGTCTAGTTTTTAAAAGTCTATTAGCATTCTGCATGACAGTTGTCTTAATAAGGTGGATGTTGTGATTTAGTCTTATTTGTTTCTTGGCGAGAATATTAGTTCATTTTTTTTCAAATGCAGAGTGAATAATAGTTGTGGTAAAGAATAAAAGGAAAACCCCATGTTTCATAATTTCAGTGAAATTTGAAAACAGTAGATTATTTTTTTGATGGAATACTTTCTCCTTGCAGCATGTTTGCAAGGAAAGCTGGAGCACATTCTGTGTATGCCTGTGAGTTATCCAAGACCATGTATGAACTGGCCTGTGATGTAGTGGCAGCAAACAAGATGGAAGAAGGGATCAAACTCTTACACATGAAGTCGCTTGACATAAAAATTCCAAAACACATTCCTGAAAGGTACTACACCATGAACGAATTTTACTGTTTATAATCCACTATTTTGTTTCTTAAGAATTAAGAAATTCACATTTCTAGCTTCTAGTCCAAATAGAAATGCTGAAACCTTTATATTGTGAAGGTACAGATACAGGATAGTTCAGCATAAGATGGATTTTCATAATAAGGTCATATTCTTGATAAGATTTAAAGATCTTGAGAAAAATATGCAGCAAGGGATTTAATCAATAAACTTCAGCTTTAGCAGGTTACTTTATCTTTGTTCGTTCTAGTATTTTAGTTGTGAAAATGGATCATACCGCCTGTGTGGTCCATAGCTGTTTAAAAATTGTAAACGTAATGCGTGAGTAGATTAAGCTTGATGGACTTAATCACATTCGGTGTTAATATTCTTGGCTAAAATGAAAGCTTTGGAAGCATCAGCTGTCAACATATTTTGACTTCCCCTCTTCCAGTGCTTTGAATATTATGTCGTAAGTCTCCACTTTTTAGTGTTATTTCGTTTTGATCCATATCACAAGGGGATGGAATTTTAGTGGTAGAGGGGATTTAAACATTGTCTGGTTCAACAAACTATCATTCTTAGGTACGGTTTTCTCTGTGTAGCACTTGTGTTACTACTTCCCCTGGGTCATCTCTCTTTTCATCTTACTGAAAATCAGTTCATGTTGAAACAGGGCTTGTTTATACTGTCATACATGGGACTATGATTTTGAAAAGTCTTCTTCCATGTATGCATAAGAAAATTTAAATTTACATGATAGTTACGCTTTTCAGTTGTCTCTAGATTTGCTTTCATGAAGTCCTGTTGGATTGTTTATTTAGACAGATACTAAATACATTTTATACAATTAGCGTCCTCAATTGTCTTAGACTGATCAGGCTGCCGTTAACAAAATACTGCAGACTAGGTGGCTGGAACTACAGACATTTATCTTCTCACAGCTCTGGAGGATGGAAGTCCATGATCTTGGGTGCTGGCAGATTTGGTTTCCGGCAGGAGCTCTCTTCCTGGCTTTACAGATGGCTATCCTGCTCTGTCCTTACATGGCCTTTCCTCTGGCCACGAGGAGAGAGAGATCACTGCTGTGATCACCTCCACTTTTATTAGAACACAGGTCCCATCGGATTAGGACATGACCTCATTGAACCTTAATTAACTTCATAAAGATCTGTCTCCAAATACAGTCATACTGGGGGTTAGAGCTTCAGTGTGACTTTTAGTTGGTAACCAATTCAGCACATAGTGTGAATCAAAGTTACATTACCTTGATCCACTTTTTACCTTTCTCACACTTAGTATTGTAGAAAGGATGTATTGGCTTTGAATGAAGAGATATGCTTATAATAATTTGTTGTTGTTTAGTCACTAAGTCGTGTCCAGCTCTTTGTGACCCTGTGGGCTATAGCCTGCCAGGGTCCTCTCTCCTTGAGGTTTCTTAGGCAAGAATACTGAAGTGGGTTGCCATTTCCTTTTCCAGAGGCTCTGCCGACCCAGTGATCGAACTCATGTCTCCTGCATTGCAGGCGGATTCTTTACTGCTGAGCCACCAGTGAAGCCCAATAATAATAATTAATAATGATTTATTTTTACCTTGGGCAAATCTAGAGACTTGAAGATATCAGATGATTTGAGATGCCTTTTGCATTCTAAATATATGCAGTCATAAATACTGAAAATCTTGTATATGTGTATACAATACTGGGTTTAGGCACAGTGCCATGCTGTGCTTCAGTCGTGTCCAGCTGAAGTCGTGACCCCGTGGACCACAGACTCCTCTGTCCATGGGATTCTCCAGGCAAGAATAGTGGAGTGGGTTGCCATTCCCTTCTCCAGGGGATCTTCCCAACCCAGGGATTGAACCCACGTGTCTTTGTCTAACCTGCATTGGCAAGTGGTTCTTAACCACTAGTGCCACCTGGGCAGCCCATGGGCACAGTAGAGGATACTAAAGTTGCTTTCTGTTATCAAGGCAGCTGTAGTCAAGATAGGAAGATAAGGATTATTCTTGAAAATATCTTTTTCTTGTAACTACAGAAATGAATGATACTGGCAGTGAATATTAAAGAAGTTCGACAAAGGGAGAGATTTTTTTTGCTGTGTTTTTGAGTGGATTTTCTAGAAAGAATGGTCAGAGACCAGAACTCTGTGGGTTAGGCTTTGGTGAAAACTCCAGGTGTGGGTGAAGCACAAGAGGTGGCAGGAGAGGGACAATGAACATAAAAGAGAGAAACACGGATAATGGAAGTGGAGGAAGGGCTTGGAGGGGTAGGCTTTCTCACTGCACTACCTGTTGTCTGTAGGGAGTCACTGATGGTAGAAAGTATTTTCATAGAATATTGGGGATAGATGTCCAGTTACTCAGGGTTAAGGAGGGGGACTGGTAAAAGTAATGGATATGAACAAATCCTTAGGGTGTAGGCAATGAAAGAATGACCCAGGAGACAGCAGGTAAAGTGAAGGTTGTCTGTGACCCTTACTGTCCCCACCAGGAAGCTGCCGGTGGAGAACAGAGGAGCCTTAGAGGAACATTAGAGTTCCTTAGGATTCAGGGGTAGATGTTAAACATGAAATGTATGAGAAATTTTTATATTTTGCTGTGTCTATAATATATTCTTCCTTCTCTCAGCTTTGACATCTTTTACATAAATAGCATGATATTTTACTTACATATATCTTTAAAAAATCATTCTATAGAGTGTCCCTAGTTGTAACAGAAACTGTCGATGCAGGTTTATTTGGAGAAGGAATTGTGGAGAGTTTGATTCATGCATGGGAGCATTTACTTTTGCAGCCAAAGGTAAGCAGCATGAAAACACTTACATTTGATTAAGAATTCATTATTCAGTAGATGGCTCACTGGGCCCCTAGCATAGTTGCAAAGCAGCAGGAGATGCGTCTCACTATTGAGGTACATACTATTTAGCTGGCAAGAAGTCCGTGCGAACAAAAAACATTTATTAAATAGTGCAGTGTATTCTTGTGTGCCCAAGTTGGGTATACAGGCAAAAATTACTCCAGGAAGGAGTTTTTAGGAATTGACATTATGTGATGAAGGGATTGACTCTGGAATTCTTGAGTGAGGTTGAGAAATGAAAGCATTTTGAGCTTTATAGCTTCACTACTCATATTGTATATTTGGCAAATTTACCAAAAGGGAATGTAGTGGGTAACTGGAGTGGTATGATTTTAAGGTACCACTTGGACCTAGGCTGGACAGAATTGACTCTTACAATTGCCAAGTTGTATTTTACATTGAAATCCTCTACTGTGGCCCATAAACTGTAGCTCTCATGTATGTATTGATATATATATTATGAAAGAAAGGATTTTAACATGTAATAAGAATTGACCACTTACAGAAAATTATTTGGATTTAAAATAGCTAATGAAAGGTTGAAAGAAGAGCAGTTTGTTTTTCAAGTAGGTAATGGTGATTTTGGCCTCTTCATTAAAGTCATACTCAAAGATCTTTTCTTGTGTGCAAACTTAGAGGCTTCTAGCTCCCACTTCCCTCCCTCCCTTTCTTCCTACTAGTACTTAAAAAAAGAAAAAAAAAGTATATGTATATATACACACACACACACACGTATATATATGTATACTTACACATATATATTCATATATATATATATATATCAATGGAAATAAACTTTTTAAAGGAAAAATATGTTAGTCTGCTTATCATTAAATATTGTTTTTCTAAGCTTTCTTATAAATTTTCATAGCTTGCTGTCATACACACATATTTTGACAAAAATATTTTGGTATCAATGTAGCAGAATATAATTTTTACTGTTATATTTTTAGACCAAAGGTGAAAATGGTAATTGTGAAAAATATGGAAAAGTTATACCAGCAAGTGCTGTTATATTTGGGATGGCAGTAGAATGTGCAGAGATAAGAAGACATCATAGGTAAGTAATTATTTAAATAGTAAATATTAAAAAATATTTCAGTAATTTTGAGGAGTTGCCTGTAGTTAAAAGGTTATTTAGTGGACATTTGGACGTGAATGTGTCATCTTCTGACCTTTAAATTCATGATATTTATTCCAGTCTTAATTTAATTTATGCCTTTTTTTTTTTTTTTTTTCTTTTTGCATCTTTAAAACTTTCTTCAAAAATAAGACTCTTGGATTAACAATCAGCTTTCAATTTTCTAGTGGAAAATTTAGTTTTGATACAACATAGTATCCTTTTGATGTGTGATAGATTCCTGAGAAAAATACTAAGTTCAGACTAATTTTAGAGTAAAATAAAAATTTCCATGTGAAAATAATTTTACTTCTCCCAGTTTTCTGTTCTTAGTAATTGTTGATATTGTAATGTTTTGTTGGTAGGTGGGATGAAATTTCATAATCTTTGTACCCTTGAGATGAGATTTATGCAGTGTGATACAGGTGAAAATTTTTTTTAGTTAGAAAAACTTCTTGGTTACTTCTTTTTCTCGAACATTAATGAATTTTTTATTTTGCTAAAGTATTGATCCATATTGTTTCAGGACTTTTTAAGGAGGCTCTCCATCTGATAACTCAGTAGTAGTAAATGTAACACATAAATATTTTAGGAAATACTGGTGATTGAAAGAAGAAAATAAAATCATCCTGAACGCCTCACTGGTAGATAACTAATGTTCATCTTTATAGTATATCTTCCTTACACTCCTCAATGCATGTTACAGGGTGATAAGTAAAAGTAGTTAGTGATTGGTAGGGCACTGGACGGAGAAGGCAATGGCACCCTACTCCAGTACTCTTGCCTGGAAAATCCCATGGACGGAGGAGCCTGGTAGGCTGCAGTCCATGGGGTTGCTAAGAGTCCAATACGACTGAGCGACTTCACTTTCACTTTTCACTTTCATGCATTGGAGAAGGAAATGGCAACCCACTCCAGTGTTCTTGCCTGGAGAATCCCAGGGATGGCAGAGCCTGGTGGGCTGCTGTCTATGGTGCCACACAAAGTTGGACACGACTGAAGCAACTTAGCAGCAGCAGGGCACAGGCACTAACCAAAAAGTAGCCTTTGCCAGCACATTGGCTGAATTAGAGTGAGCTAGTTGGTTGGCAGCTCTGTGTAAGTAAATGTGTGTGTGTGTATAAATTTAATTTTGCTTCAGTGGAAATGATCAGTAGCAGTAAATATATTAAAATATCAGTGAATATATTAGCATTAGTGAGCCTCTTCATGTTAACAGATGTGCTTCTTGATTTCTTAAAGTCACTTTCCTAGTGTTAACAGTTTCCAGAGTAGAGGTTTTAAGTTTTAAGAAACTTGGTTTATTAGCTATAAAAACTAGAAATAAAAAATAGTAATTTATTGATGCAGAAATAGAAAACATAGATCAGTATAACACAATAAAGACTCTAGATACACCTTTGAATGTATAGGGATTTAGTGTGTGATACAGATGAGGTGTTTGAGATGAGTGGAGAAAGGATAAACTGTTCAGTAAGCGGAGAGGAAGCACTTCATTGGGCTAACGCTGTTCTTCAGTTGCTCGGTTGTGTCTGACTCTTTCCAACCCTATGGACTGCAGCACGCCAGCCTCCCTGTCCTTTAAATGGTTAAAGTTAGATCTGTACTTTTAATTCCAAAATAAATTAAGTATCTGAGTGTAAAAAATCCATTAAGTGGTGAAGGCTTTCCAAAGCAAAACAGAGGGAGGATCTAGAAGCCATAAAAGATTGATGAATTGAACACATTAAAAAAAAAATTGAATATCCGGTGAAAGATAGTATAAAGTTAAAAGGCAGATGACAAGCTGAGGTAAAATTTCCAACTTTCAGAATAAAGCTAAGTTGGAGAAGACTCTTGAGAGTTCCTTGGGCTGTAAGGAGATCTAACCAGTCCATCCTAAAGGAGATCAGTCCTGAGTGTTCATTGGAAGGACTGATTGCGGAAACTCCAATACTTTGGCCACCTGATGCGAAGAGCTGACTCATTGGAAAAGACCCTGATGCTGGGAAAGATTGAGGGCAGGAGGAGAAGGGGACGACAGAGGAGGAGATGGTTGGATGGCATCACAGACTCAGTGGGCATGAGTTTGGGTAAACTCCGGGAGTCAGTGGTGGACAAGGAGGCCTGGAGTGTTGCAGTTTGCAGCAAACCATGGGTTTGCAAAGAGTCCGACATGACTGAGCAACTGAACTGAACTGAGTCATATATGCAATTGTCTATTAATGAGAGAAATGGAAATTAAATCAATAAGATAACATTTTAACTGTTTACATTCTGAAACATTAAAAATGATTGATAAGGGGAATTCCCTGGTGGTCCAGTGATTGGGACTCCACACTTTCACTGCCAAGGCCCCAGGTTTGATCCCTGGTCGGGAAAGTGAGATCCTGCAAGCCCCACAGTGTGGCCCAAAAAAGAGATAAGATCCTACTTTCTCATGTTGTTTTAGTTGCTGAGTTGTGTCCGGCTATTTTGAGACTCCATGAACTGTAGCCTACCAGGTTCCTTGTTGGTGGGATTTCCCAGGCAAGAATACTGAAGTGGGTTGCNTTCATAATCTTTGTACCCTTGAGATGAGATTTATGCAGTGTGATACAGGTGAAAATTTTTTTTAGTTAGAAAAACTTCTTGGTTACTTCTTTTTCTCGAACATTAATGAATTTTTTATTTTGCTAAAGTATCGATCCATATTGTTTCAGGACTTTTTAAGGAGGCTCTCCATCTGATAACTCAGTAGTAGTAAATGTAACACATAAATATTTTAGGAAATACTGGTGATTGAAAGAAGAAAATAAAATCATCCTGAACGCCTCACTGGTAGATAACTAATGTTCATCTTTATAGTATATCTTCCTTACACTCCTCAATGCATGTTACAGGGTGATAAGTAAAAGTAGTTAGTGATTGGTAGGGCACAGGACGGAGAAGGCAATGGCACCCTACTCCAGTACTCTTGCCTGGAAAATCCCATGGACGGAGGAGCCTGGTAGGCTGTAGTCCATGGGATCGCTAAGAGTCCAATACAACTGAGCGACTTCACTTTCACTTTTCACTTTCATGCATTGGAGAAGGAAATGGCAACCCACTCCAGTGTTCTTGCCTGGAGAATCCCAGGGATGGCAGAGCCTGGTGGGCTGCTGTCTATGGTGCCACACAAAGTTGGACACGACTGAAGCAACTTAGCAGCAGCAGGGCACAGGCACTAACCAAAAAGTAGCCTTTGCCAGCACATTGGCTGAATTAGAGTGAGCTAGTTGGTTGGCAGCTCTGTGTAAGTAAATGTGTGTGTGTGTATAAATTTAATTTTGCTTCAGTGGAAATGATCAGTAGCAGTAAATATATTAAAATATCAGTGAATATATTAGCATTAGTGAGCCTCTTCATGTTAACAGATGTGCTTCTTGATTTCTTAAAGTCACTTTCCTAGTGTTAACAGTTTCCAGAGTAGAGGTTTTAAGTTTTAAGAAACTTGGTTTATTAGCTATAAAAACTAGAAATAAAAAATAGTAATTTATTGATGCAGAAATAGAAAACATAGATCAGTATAACACAATAAAGACTCTAGATACACCTTTGAATGTATAGGGATTTAGTGTGTGATACAGATGAGGTGTTTGAGATGAGTGGAGAAAGGATAAACTGTTCAGTAAGCGGAGAGGAAGCACTTCATTGGGCTAACGCTGTTCTTCAGTTGCTCGGTTGTGTCTGACTCTTTCCAACCCTATGGACTGCAGCACGCCAGCCTCCCTGTCCTTTAAATGGTTAAAGTTAGATCTGTACTTTTAATTCCAAAATAAATTAAGTATCTGAGTGTAAAAAATCCATTAAGTGGTGAAGGCTTTCCAAAGCAAAACAGAGGGAGGATCTAGAAGCCATAAAAGATTGATGAATTGAACACATTAAAAAAAAAATTGAATATCCGGTGAAAGATAGTATAAAGTTAAAAGGCAGATGACAAGCTGAGGTAAAATTTCCAACTTTCAGAATAAAGCTAAGTTGGAGAAGACTCTTGAGAGTTCCTTGGGCTGTAAGGAGATCTAACCAGTCCATCCTAAAGGAGATCAGTCCTGAGTGTTCATTGGAAGGACTGATTGCGGAAACTCCAATACTTTGGCCACCTGATGCGAAGAGCTGACTCATTGGAAAAGACCCTGATGCTGGGAAAGATTGAGGGCAGGAGGAGAAGGGGACGACAGAGGAGGAGATGGTTGGATGGCATCACAGACTCAGTGGGCATGAGTTTGGGTAAACTCCGGGAGTCAGTGGTGGACAAGGAGGCCTGGAGTGTTGCAGTTTGCAGCAAACCATGGGTTTGCAAAGAGTCCGACATGACTGAGCAACTGAACTGAACTGAGTCATATATGCAATTGTCTATTAATGAGAGAAATGGAAATTAAATCAATAAGATAACATTTTAACTGTTTACATTCTGAAACATTAAAAATGATTGATAAGGGGAATTCCCTGGTGGTCCAGTGATTGGGACTCCACACTTTCACTGCCAAGGCCCCAGGTTTGATCCCTGGTCGGGAAAGTGAGATCCTGCAGGCCCCACAGTGTGGCCCAAAAAAGAGATAAGATCCTACTTTCTCATGTTGTTTTAGTTGCTGAGTTGTGTCCGGCTATTTTGAGACTCCATGAACTGTAGCCTACCAGGTTCCTTGTTGGTGGGATTTCCCAGGCAAGAATACTGAAGTGGGTTGCCGTTTCCTTCTCCAGGGAATCTTCCTGGCCCAGGCATTGAACCTGGGTCTCCTGCATTGGCAGAGGGATTCTTAACCATTGAGCCACCAGGGAAGCCTGTTTTCTCTTAGGTATGGGAGACTGTGTACCCTGTTGGTGCTGCATTTTAGTAGCTCAGTTTGGCGTTATCTAACAAAACTAAAGGTGTGCTAGTCTTTTACGTGCTGTTCTTCTGATGATTTGTCCTAATAAATAAACGTATACAGGGATGCTTACTATAACACTGTAATTGGAAAAACCAAAACAAAAAACTGTCTGCATACTTACTGCATTCTGATAAAACATTCACCCAGTGCAGTACTTTGCAGGTGGCAAAAGGAAACAGTCAAGGTGCACGGATAGAGAGGGAAGGAAGTTAATGACGGTTAGTGAAAAAGACAAGCCATAATTCTAGGAGCAGTGAGCATGCCTAGCCCTCAAATCTTGGCTTTTAAATACCATTCCTCACCACGGGGAACTATAACTTTGGAGAAATGGCTGCTTCCCAGACTGGGGCAGAATAGACTGAAGATGACTGTGAAATAACTTGGGTCAGAAATTTAAGGAGCTGCCGAAGAAAATGATGTGGGTGGTTAAAGGTCACAGGAGCATGTTTGGAAGTGTCTCCTGCTGGCCAAATCTTGGACAGTTTAAGCACCAAGATATATAAGGGCAGTTGCATTGAATAACGTAAGAATCGGTAAATCCCTATTTATAACAAGTAGATTAATAAATGGAACTAAGATCCTGCAAGCAACATGGTATGGCCAAAACAGAATAAAATTGTCAGCATCATGAGAGACAAAGATTGAAGAGTATTAAAGGATAGGACAGCTACATTGAAATCATGATCCTGTATTGGGACTGGTGGGGGGAAGTTCGTTTTGATTTATTGCTTCAGTTATTAAATATAGAATATGAACTATATTCTAATATGAAGAGAAATACTGCATTTGATAACTGTTATGATTAAGAAAATATCCTTGTTTATAATAAAGATACACTGAAGTATATCTGTGAAAGGATAAATGGGTATGATAAATGCAATTTTCTCTCAAATGGTTCAGAAGAAAGAATATATGTGGAGAGAGAGAGAATATGATAAAAAATAATGTGGTAGACTATTAAAAACTTGATTAATGTGGCTAAAGGATGTGAGAGTTCTTTAGACGACACTGGAAGCCTTTCTATAAATTTGAAATCATTTTAAAAATAAAGAGTTAAGAGCGGAAGAAATAAGTACAGTGGGTCTGAGGCAGTATACACAGATACTACGCACGTAAAGAAAAAGGTGGGAGGGGATACATGTGAAACTTCTAACAGGGAGGAAGTGGATACTGTGAAGGTGGACTTTCACTTTTTACTACATTATTTGAAGTTTTGACAGTAAGTTTATATTCATGTATTTGGTAAGAAATTGAAAGGGAACTTGTCACATTCTTTTTGTTTCTGTAACTTGTGATTTCTCACTTAGTTATTGTTAAACTCATTAATCGCTTCCATTTGATAATCCATCTTTTTAGAATATAACGAAATAATTTCTAGTAGTAGACTGTTTAAAGCCCTGTAAAGACAGATAGGCTAGTAAATGAGTGTGTATAAGAGGAGGTTGAAGTGTTTCCTGTTACAAGATGGTGTTTCTAAAATGCTAATGAAGTGTTTTTTTTTTTCAGTGTAAATTTTTACTGACCTCAAACATTGTTAGAGCAAGCACATACACCATACATTTATGATGGATTCATGAAGTTGATGCACTATGTCCCAGTGCTCAGATCAAGGTCCAGAACACCGCCCCCCCCCAACAGGTCCTTAGGAAGAAACCCCTTCCAGTTACCAGCGCCCCACACCCCCAGGAGCATCTACTGTCTTGACTTCTGACACCATAGATTATTTTGCCTGTTTTGAATTTTATGCAAATGGCATCATACAGTATGAGTGCTCATGCTTGCCTCTTTCTTTCAACACGTCTGTTCTTATGTGTGGTTTGTTGGTTCTCATTGCTGTGGAGTATGCCTGTTGTATGAATACTCCACAGTGCATTCCTCCACTCTGCTGCTGATGGATGTTTAGGTTGTATCCAGTCTGCGGAGTATTGTGTTCATAGCACAGCTGTAAACATTCTTAAACATTCTTTTGGTGGTTGTGTGTATGAATTTCCCTTGGCCATGTTTCTGGAAGTGCAAATGCCAGACACCTTGAGGTTCCCATATTAATACTGAACCTAAAATAATAGTCATGTTCCGCTTGAATAGGAACTGTGAAACGCTTCCAAAGTGGTCTTTTTAATTCTGTATTCCTACCAGTAGTATATAAGACTGTATTCTTATCAGTACTTGATATAGACTGTTTATTTTCCCCGCTCTGTTCGTTGGGTAGCAGGGCTTTCACTTCATTTCCCTCTTGACTGACTCTTGATATTGTCTGTTTGTTCTTTTGTGAAGTGTCCGAGTCTTTTGCCCATTTTTGGATTTCTTTTACTGTGGGGACTATTTGGGTATTTGTCCTTTGTTTAGTAGATGTATTACAAATCTCTTTTACTCAGTGGCTTGCCTTTAACATTCTTCCTGGGTATCTTTCGATGAGTGGAGTTCTTAATTTCAATGTGCACCTGTTATTTGTTTTCGTTTATAGCTAGTGATTGTGTATGTCAATGTGTTTAAGAAACCTTTGTCTATGTTTTATTGTATTTTTATGCTTATTTTTGCTGGATTCAGTATTAGTTGCTGTTACTTGATTCTTTAAAAAGAGAAAAAAACAGAAACCAACCCATCTTTTCCCCTTTCCCTTTTCCCTTTCTTCTTTCATTCCCCTTCTCACCAGGGTGGGTGTTAAGGACGTTGCTGGAATCTGTTTGCCAACCATTGTGAAATTTCAGAGCCCAGCTTATTCTTCTGTAGATGGAGAGGAAACAATTGAACCTTATACAACCGAAAAGATGAGTCGAGTTCCTGGAGGATATTTGGCTTTGACAGAGTGCTTTGAAATTATGACAGTAGATTTCAACAGTCTTCAGGTAAAAATAAAAATTTAGTTACTGGTTTTAAGTGTTAAATTTCATGCACTGTTTAAAATAGTTAATACATAGGACAAGTCTTATGAGTAGGCATGGAATTCCACTTACTGTATGTAAGGAAAATGATTATTTGCTTTACTTTTAAATACACAGGGTAAAAATCCCCAAGGCTTTTGGGACTGTGCAATGTACCTGGTGCTTTCACATGTATTCTTAGGTGGCTCGCTTATTTGTTTATTTTTTGGCTGTACTGGGCCTTCATTGCTGTGTGGACTTTTTCTAGTTGTGGTGAGTGGAGGCTACTCTGTTGCAGAGCATGGGCTTCTCATTGCAATGTCTTCTCTTGTTGCAGAGCACAGGCTGTAGGGCTTGTAGGCTTCAGTAGTTGCCGCGTGAGAGCTTAGCTGTCCCGCGGCCTGTGGGATCTTCCCAGACCAGGGATCAAACCCGTTTCTCCTGCGTTGGCCGGTGGATTCTTATCCACTGTAACATCAAGGAAGTCCTGAGGTTGCCCTTAAAACAGCATTGCAGTACAGTTATAATTATCCTTGTGCTGTTACATTAATTCCCCGCCTTCCCCACCTCCCCCAGAGACGAATGCAAGGGCAGGAATTATAACCTAGGTCTTCCAGCCTTTCTCTGTGTCTTTCATCTCAGATTAGCAGTATTCCTTGAAATGAAACATAACTCAGATCTCTAGGTTGTCTGTGTGTTAGGGTGACCAGCCACCTTGGCTTGCGCAGGACTGAGCAGCTCCTGAGAAACGGTCTTGGACAAAACAGGACAAGCTGGTGTCATCCTGATGTATCTGTTTGTGTGTGAGGCCCCTGTGCTGAGCAAAGAAAGAGCCCAGGGAGTTGGAAAAAGTTACATCGAGTCCTTCTCTGGTGATCATCTCTGATCATCTTCTCTAGTGATCTGAGTAAGGATCACCAGAAATGTTTAGGTATATTAACCTTAAGTACATTAAGATTTTGAGGTGAAACTTGCCAGGGGACAGAAGACTTTGTGAGTGTCATTTTCACCTAAAATCTTTATAATTTAATAAAAGCTTTCCCTTATTAGTTGTTAATAGGTGTTTTGTTTTGTTTTGAGGTGATCTGGAACTAAATTAATACTTTGGCATTGCTGAGGCTGAGCTTTGCCAGTATTTCTTTTCTGATATAACAGTGTTAAACAATTTTTTTTGTTGTTCTTTTTAAGTCCTCATCCCTGCATGACTACACACCTTCCTTCCTCAGTCCTTACCCCTCCCCCCATCCCAGCTCAGTCTCCAGACACAAACCCAGGTTAACATCTGTGCTTCAGAGTGAGTGAAAGTCACTCATGCCTGACTGTTTGTGACCCCATGGACTGTGTTGTCCATGGAATTCTCTAGGCCAGAATACTGCAGTGGGTAGTCCTTTCCTTTTCCAGGGGATCTTCCCAACCCAGGGATTGAACTCAGGTCTCCCACATTGCAGGTGGATTCTTTATCAGCTGAGCCACAAGGGAAGCCCAAGAATACTGGAGTGG